>VZTT01042006.1:7503-26614 GCA_013400855.1 Buphagus erythrorhynchus | reverse complement strand
CGCCTCCGCCCGCCCGCCGGAGCGCCCGCGGGGGCGGCGGTGGGCAGCGCGCTGCGGGACCCTCCTGCCGCGGAGCCGCCGGCCGGGACAGGTGAGGGGTGTGCGAGGCATCCGCTCCCCTTGCTGCCCCACCGCGTCCCTGTGTTGGTTGGTTTTGAGTTTTTTTTGCTTTTCTAGGGGAAGAAGGAAAATCCTAAAAGCGGGTCCGTGAGGTTTCTTAGTGCCAATGTTTGGTGCTGTTAGGCTTACGCGGAGCCCGTTGCCACAGCAGGCACCGAGGCGCTTTGATGCAGGCACTGCCGCTCGGTCCGAACCATCTGAACATGGTCACTAATGCCCCGAGCAGGCAGCGGCAGCTCAAGCAGGATGTCACAGAGTGAGTAGTCCGTGACAGATCCAGGGAAACCACAAACTTCTGCGCAACAGCTAGAGGATCGCTTCCCGAACAATGCTGCCCGCAAAAAACCCGAGCACCTCATCCTTTCAGTTTGCTTCCCTCAAAGACCCGCAGCGATTTCTGGCTTTTTCGTGTTGTTTTGCTTTTCTATTTAGATTATAGGTAGCCCCCTTCACAAATCCGCCCCAGACACGTAGAAGGACAGCATTTGGGAGCTGTGGGACAGAAACAAGAATGCAGCTGCACTGGCGGGAGTTTGAAAAGGCAGTTTCCAAATAGTGGAAATTCCCCCTTAGATTTGGAGCAACCACCCTGAAATTCTGGGGAAGTGAGGCCGCAGTTCCTGAGAACACAGCTGTCTCAGGACGGGAAATTTTCAGCCACATTTGGAGGTGATGGGAATACCCATGCAGAAGTGAGAATTTCCTGGACCAAAGCACACCGGGGAAGAACCAGAACCACTCTCAGCTGACTTGTCTTTGGCAAAGTGGTAGTGAGATGTCCTCCCAGACAATCGGAAGACTGTTCCCAGACTAGAAGCTTTGGGTGTCATGCCTAAGTCATTAACACCAAGATTATACCTGACCCTGCCAAGGTCTGTAAATCACGCCGAGGCTGACTTATCCCCCGTGGGAGGCAGCCAGAATTGCTGCATTTAGAAAGCTGCTGGCTACGCAGTGCCCAGCAAATCCCTCTGCTCGGCAGCAGGGAAGGCCGTCTCCCGTCCCGGAGGCAAGCGACAGGGCAGGGAGGGCTGTGTCCCAAAGGCCACGGTGCAAGGCTGCGGTAGGAAGGGCTGCGGCGTCCCTTGGCGTGCGGCCAGCAGCCCCTGCTGACACCTCTGCCTGAAGCTTGCCCACTGTGAAAATAATTGCTGAGGTCCATCACGTGTAGGCTTAAGAGTACAAAGGATACCCGTGGGGGAGAGCTCCTTGGGAGGCGGGGCACGGTGCGCCAGCTGCCAGTGGCAAAGGTTGAAGTTCCAATGGGGAAGTTTTTGTTCAGCCCATGAGATAATTTTCTGCGATAAGTTATGCTTAGGTCGGCTCAGCGAGAACATCCTGCTATTGAAGGGAGTTGTGTGGCAAGCAAATTTCCTGGGCGCCTGCAATTTTTTTTTTTTTTTTTTTTAACTGTGGATCTATGCACAGTTATTGACTTTTACAGCTTTGCAAATTGATATGCAAGATGTGCACAGGACGAGGGGAGTGAGCTGGGACACGACCCTGGCCGATGCATCAGCAGGAATTCAGTGATGTCAGCGGAGACAGGGCTCCAGCTGGGAATGGTGAGGCCAGGCTGCCCAGCAGGAGCAGGGCTGAGAGGCAAGCAGTGAAGCTGTGAGCAGGCAAGTGGCTTTGTCATGCCACACAGATTTCCACTGGTCATTTCAGAATGGACTGACAACACACCCCTCAGTATAAGGGGTTTCTTATCCCTGCTAAGGTCAAGATGGGCTCTAGGAATGAGCCATGTGTGTAGAACAAGTGCTATGAAGTCAGTGGTAGGTTTGGGAAGGCTCCTGCAGGATGCTGGTGCTTTGCCAGGGTGGCAGCAGATACCTGGAGCTTTAGGAGAACTGGTTTCAGGTAATTCATAAGTGATCACCCAGCCCTGGGACAAAATGGCTGAAGTGTATTTTGTTCCGCTGATGTGGGAAAAGGCTGCGCCAGTCCCTGTCGGAGAGGCATTAATTAAAGGAACTAATGGCGAGTTCCTAAAATATCTATCGGAGTGATCAGGATGTCTGCTGAGAGAAATCTGACTTGCTAGGCTTCAAGTTGTGCCAAGTCATTGTGTTCATCAGGAAATGAGGGTGTTCTGGGGCAGGTAAAACAGAAATAAATCACGCTGACCCTCCTCTGGTGTTTTCTGCTCCTATTTCCAAAGCCATGTTTCAGGAGGTGGCTTACATACATTTGTTACATCGTTACTTAATAGGATGTAGCAGCTCTAAGGCATTTTTTTTTTCTTATATTGTGGTTAATACTTTTAGCACATTGTGTAGGACTCTCTCCTTACTAAAATTACCATTCTAAGCGCCCCTTTCTGAAACTCCCCTGCCAAGTATTCCCTGCAAAGTCTGCATTAGAAGAATGTTAATCTGATTTACAGTAACCTGGCATGACAACTTGTGGTAATAGGTGATAAAAAGTTGAAACCTTGCAACAGAGAGGATGTTCATCTCTGGCCGTGACTTGAACGCGGGGTATCCCAGGGGGTTGGCTCAGGATAGCACAGAGCTGGTGAGCACAGGGTGATGAATGAAGGGGAGAATTTGCAGCATCACTCTAAAGAGCCATTTACACCAGAGAGCATCATTATTTCCACACGTTTCACAGTTCCTAGTGTGGGCTGGCCTCATATATCCAAACTTCTATGGGCTCTCTGTATTATTTGTGTGGCAGTGGTGGGTTTTTTACTTTAAATGAACCCAAGTAATAATGCTTCATCTGTCACTGCTTATTAACACACTTCTAGGAGATCAAGTGGTGGGAGAGGGGCTGGCAGCTGAGCTGAACTTCATACTCTGCAGGAAGAGTCCAACATTTTCCTGAGATCTGTGCTCTGAGGGTGAGGCCAGAGTTGCAGATTTGCAATTAAGTTTAGGTTCACATACAAGTGGTAATGAGTACTATAGTAATATACCATGCAGATGGTGTTTTCTTTGCAGAAAGACCTTCCTGAATAGTCTCTGTGTCCCCACCATCACACCCTGACACATCAGCCTGCAGCACTGGCTATTGGCATCCTCTGGCCCCAGGGGCATCCTGCAGACCTTCCACCATGGCACCAATCCTCACTGCTGTGCCATGGCAACATGTTCCTGAAAAGTATCCTGGTGTGACAACTCACCTGCCTACAGCAAAATCCAAAAGCACTTGTTTAAATGCTCTGTTTCCAGTAAAGGAAACTCTACACCACAGTAGCAGCTTTGTCCCTGCCTGGTCATTTTAAATTGGGGTTTGTTAGAGAGACCAGGGCAGTGTTTGTTATGATTTGCCAGTCCCAGAGGATTGCTTTCAAATTGGATACCATTATTACCTGAGATTAGAGCTATCCCCAGCTTTATTTTTATACCATCATCAGTGCACATGATGTTTAAAGACAAAAAGACAGGAAGAGGCAGCATCCCTTCCCCAGCTAATATACGGTTTGGTGACTGAAAGAGATTTATTGAAATCAATGTGCACTTTACCATCGATTTCTTTGTGCAGTGAGGCCTCCTTTAAAGCTTGTCAGCTTTTTCTTGTAAAGCTGAAATGAGACTAACCTGATGTATCAACAGTGAGTAGTTTGAAGTGATACTTCTCTCTCTTTCTCTCTTTTTCTCTCTCCAGGCTTCTGAGACACCACAAAATAACTTTTATTTAAAAATGTATTTATCACATTTACTGAAGGTGTCCAGACTGCCTAAAAAAATAAAAACTGCATGCAAAATTCAATTTAGCATTGTCTGGGGACTTGACCAGATGATCTAATTGCTCGTTTATAGCTAGCTATGACTGTAATTGCATGTCCACATCATACTGTTTAAAATTTTAAATTCAACCTACACCATATTTTCATTCAGTGAAAGGAATTTACTTTAGCATCATTCTTTGCCCATGTCAGAAGAGCAATTTTTCACTGCTGATAAGAAAATGTCATTTTTCGTTTTAAAATTGCAAATGAAAAAACCATTTCTATGTCTCCTGAGCTTTTATTTATTGATTGTCTTGTCATTTAGTGAATAATTTCAATTAATTTTATAATAATAACAACCTGTAGTGCGTACTATCAAATTGTACAGAAAAGAGTTTCAATAAACTATTGTGAATTATATCTTGTCATAATGCCATGAAATGCTGCTTTTTCAGCCTCTGTAGCTTGACCCCTAAAAAGAATAGCAAGAAATACATTCTTTGATATTTTAAGTGGACTGACATGCTTCTGCAATGAGGTGACCTGCTCAGTGGATGAAGGAAGAGCAGTGGACATTGAAACATTTCAAGGTAAGAAAGGCATTTGACATAATTTCCTGTATGACTCTCATAAATAAGCTGTCAATATATATGTTAGGTAAAAGGACAGTGAGGTGAACTGAAAACTCTCTGAATGACCAGGTCCAGAGTGTTGTGGTCAATGGCAGTAGGTCCAGTTGAGGACAAGTCCCTAGCAGTGCACACAAGGGCTCAGTGTTGGGGGCCAGTACCTTGTAACCTCTTCATTAATGATTGGGATGATGGGGCAGAATACAACTTTGTAGATGAGACAAAACTGGGAGGAGTGGAAGATACACCAGAAGCTTGTGCCACCATCCAGAGGGAACTTGACAGGCTGGGGAAATGGGCAGGTAAGAGTCTCATGCACTTCAATAAAAAGAAAATGTAAAGTAACATTTTCTAATGTCTAGTGTAACTAGAGAGGATCAACCCCAAGAACCAGTACAGGCTGGGGGTTAATCAGCTAGGTCAACATGGAGGTTCTGACAGGCCTGGAGGTTCTGATGTATAAGGACAGAAGGGCCTGGAGGTTCTGATGTATGAGCAGCTGATCACCAGCCAGCAACGTGACCTTCATTGCAGCACTTGGCCCTTGCTGAAAAGATGGTCAGTGGCACCTTGGGCTGCATGATGAGGAGTGTAGCCAGCAGGTCAAGGGCAGTGATCCTTCCCCTCTTCTCAGCACTGGTGAGGCCACAGCTGGGGTGCTGGGTCCAGCTCTGGGCTCCCCAGCACAGGAGAGATACAGACATACTGCAGAGAGGTCCAGCTAATGGCCCTAAAGATCATTAATGCATCTGAGTTTCTGGGGTGGGAGGAGAGGCTCAGAGAGCTGGGACTGCTCAGTCTGGTGAAGAGAAGGGCATCTTGCATATATATGTCAATACCTGATGGGAGGGAACAAAGATGAGACAGCCAGTGATTCTCAGTGCCAGGACAAGAGGCAGCTAGCACAAATTAAATCCCAAAGAATTCCATCTGAGCACAAAAATCCCCACATTTTTTACAGTGATGGCAGTCAAACACTGGCACAGGTTACCCAGAGAGGTTGTGGAGTATCCCTCCTTGAAAATATTTAAAAGCCATCTGGACAGGGCCTTGGGCAATCTGCTGTAGGTGTCCCTGCTTGAGCAGGGGGGTTGGACAAGATGACCTCCAGAGGTCCTTTCCAACCTCAGCCATTCTGTGATTCCATGAGTAATTCAGATACCACACAGAACACATTCTTCCTGCTTCTCAATGAGAAAACAGCAAATGGCTCCGCTGCAATTCCATTTTCTGACTTTGATGAACGGAAATATGTTACGCGTCATTAACAACATGCCAGCATATTAAAACCATATTATGCTTGTAAAATAAAGAGTATTTTTTTCATCCATTGCCATCAAATTTATTTCTGAGTTAATCTGAAAAATTAAACAAGTCCACATGGATCTCCCAGTCTGTGCTGCCAAGTATGCATATTCTTTAGTTTGAAATGAAAATACTTCTGTTCAAAGTTTGGGATGGAACACATACACTCCCGTGTTTCAAATTAAAACAAATTAGATGATTTTCAATCGGGAAGCTATGTCAAAGCGAAGGAGGTGGCAGTATTGCAGATTGGCCATTCTGCCTTATAATGGCTCATCAGCCTAGGCCAAAAGTGCAGTAAAACCAGAGAAACATCTGTCCTTGGTCTGGTTGTCGTGAATATGCAGGAGGCATATTGTGTTTTTGGACAGAACTGGTGGCTGCCTGCAAGTGTGAAGTCTGAACAATCCCAGACCACACTGAAGTGGAAGGGCATGCAGATCATCTTTCTTTTAGATGAAATGAAAGAAGAATTAAAGCCTCATTTATTTAGTGGTAATTGAAACAAGACAAGCCACCTCCCAAGGTGCAACACAATATAGGAAGGCTGGATTGGAAGCTCAGCCATGTGGCTAGAGGGATTTCACTGGAAATTGGTTGCAAAACCAGGAAATGGGGCATTGATTTGGTTGAAGCTTTGCATTAGCTTGTGGGTGGAAAGGAGCACAAACCAAGCAGGCAACCGGACATGCAGAGTATGTGTGTGGCCTCAGAAAGGTAGCCAAGAACAAATGACTTTTTTCCTTTCCAGCTCTGAAGAGCCCAGAAAAAGACCTCACAAACAGGAAGACAGCTTCTAACTATCTTGTCCTTCTGTGTTTCAGTGGAAAAAATATTTCCATTTTAACAAACAGATTTTCCCCAACTTGTAAAAACATTGTCGACTTGAAGCAACCCTAGAACTCTGTGAACTTTGGCTTCCTGCAAGGAGCAGCCTTATCTAACTGCAACACCATATAACCTACAGCACTTAAATCAGTCTTCCATAAAGCAGGCTGGAGTCCCATCCCGCTGTCAATTAGAGCTCCTCTCACAAAACAGACTGAAAAAGATGTGTATTGCAGCCTTGGAGCAATACAGCTTCTTCCACAAAATTATGAAACCTTTTCTTCCTTTAGGGATAAACAGTAAAGCAACATCTAATTTGTATGAATAACCCTTTCAGCTGCTTAAATACTTCCAGTCTGATGAATTTTTAAGCTGAAAGAGAAATTTCCAATTTCTCTGAATGTATTAATCTTCCACACCTATTGTTTTAGTGCAAACAGTAGATCATGCCATGCTACTATGTTTCACATTTCCTACTGTGATTTTTTGAAGATCTGTGATTTAACGTCTTTTTCAAAATGGTAAAATATTAGCCAACTGTCCTGTAGATGGTTCTCCAGGTAGGGATTTTTGTCTGAAGCTCTGTGGCATGGAAAAATATTCACTTGCTGACAAAGCTGTTCAGTCTACTTATGGTCCTTGTTGAACCGAGAATTTGCAGAAATGCGTAATGGTGCATGGACTACGGTTTTTTCAGTGCCAACTCCATCTCTAAATGCGATGCCATTTGTGTACAGAGCTATCCAGATGTGTGTCACAGCTTGATTTCCTGAGGCTGTCTAGGGAAATGCTTCAAGAGAAGCACTGCTCTCTACCCCAGCAGCATGAAAAATCCCTTCAGGATGTACCAGAGCAGTAAAGCTTCATTACATTTGCTTCTAATGTGTCCCTTTTCAGTTTGTTGAAAATCCATCCTTTCTTCTGAACATGTTCATGAAGCTCATATAAAATGCTTTTTGTCATGTCTGACTAAACCTTTTTTAATTTGACAGTGGAAATTATGCTTCTGTGCTCTTAGCTGGCTGTTTGTTACTTAGGCTTTTTCACTGATACAACAAAAATAGCTCCAATCTGAAGGTGAAAATTCTAGCCTGCATTTCTGTGCCAACACTCACAGAAGAAGTCTAGCAACACAGGGGGATACAAACATATGCCTTAATCCTCTGAACGAACAGGTGCCATAGTTAAAGACAGATGAATACTTATTTGGAATATTATTTGGCATATCCACTATAGGTCACTGCCTCTTACCACCCCATTGCAATGCTAAGGACTCATACCCAAAGCACTGCGTGGCAGCTCCCATTTTTGTCTTCTCATGCCCCTGGTTTGTGCCAAGGGCTGAGGTGGGAAGGGTGCATAGCTCTCAGAAGTGGGAGGTAAGCTTTGGCGTGTAGGGAGAGGGGAAGAGAGGTAGAAGGATTCAGATCCTCAGGAGTTTGGGATAAGCCTGTCGATTGAAATCTTACAAACATTTGCAAACTGCAGACTACCTTGTTTTTTTGTTTTTATTTTTCTTCTCTCTTGCTTTTATTTCTTCCTTTTCTTTTTTTTTTTTTTTTCTTGACAATATGCAGTAGTAGGGGCTTATAATTGCACTTTGCTATAGCTGGGCATCAGAGCTATTTCCAAGGCAAGTGCTGCGATTTGTGGGGTGTGCCCTGCTCTGCAGAGCCTGTGCTCTCCCTCTCACAGTTCCTGGCCACATCACCCACTGGGTGGCCCTCAGCCTCCAGCCAGATGGGCACTGCATCTGCTGCCATAGGTGGGCTAGGATGGATGTGGAGGGCTAGGTCCAGCTGTAGGTAAGGCTGGGTTTGCTTTGATGTGAGCTGCCAGAAGCCAAAGAAGACATTAAGCAGAGCATACTTGTGTAGTTGCCTTTTCACTATTTTCTTTTAAAGTTTTGGCTTTTATAGTTGAAAAAATAAAGATGACAAGAGAACTGAAAACATTCTAAGGATCAAAAAAATTGTAAAGGTGCTTCCTGACAGCTTTTGAATTGTGGCTATGTCATTCCTCAATGACACTTACAGTTACTGTGACAGTTACTATTAAAACCATTTAGATTATTATATGTGATTTAGCAGCATGGATCATGGATTGATTGCAAAAGAATCATTGCACATACCTAAGATTCATAATCTTCAGGGTGTGTTATATGCAAAAATGAAAAATGCTTGAAGCAGGACTGTCTAACAGGAACTTACATGTGTTTTCAGACCATACTATTATCCCTCATTTGACCATGGATTTCAAATTCTGGAGAGGAAGGATTAAACTTCCTGACAGCTGCAAAAGTTATCACAAGACAAGTGGTACATATATCATTAAAAAAAATCCAGAGAATCAGTTCAGCCCTTCCACAGTAGTGACTGAAAGAGAGAAGATGGTAATTCCTTAGTGAGATAACATTTGTGTTGGATCAGTATCAACATGAAATCTGTTTTTAATCTCATTTTCATTTTTAACTAAAAGGATCAAAACTAATGATTAAAATAGGACCTCAAATAGCCTTCTTACTTATTACAGTAAAAAAAAGAGGTTACTAACATTCATACTTAAAAAACAAAAGACTTCAAGTGAGCTGAAAGATGAAATAGGTCCTGAAAACAATAGGTAATGTATTAAGAAATACAGAATAGTATCAATTAGTTTCAATAACTACAAATATGTTGACATATTTAACTGCTTTTATACAATTTATTAACTGCACACACTAAAATCAAATGCACACAGCTGCAAAAGCAGCAGAAGGGACACGTCTAAGTTCAGTAGTTCTTTAACACCTAGAGCATCATTCTTAATCATATGAGTGGAGGAAAATAACTGAGGGCCTAATTTTTCAAGTATTGCTGGAAAGACAATGAAGCCATAAGCAAAGGGTACAGCTTGTCCACTTCAGAGTCTTGGCCCAACAGAAGACAGTAAATAGCTTTAATGATGATTTCTAGCATGGATATTAATGTGGAGATTAGGCATAAAAAAAATTTTAACTATACAACCAAACCCCACCTGTAAATAGTGTGGGGTTTATAGGTGAGACTGAATGGGTATTTCTTGTGGTCATCACTCCAGTGAGACAACTGAAAAGAGCATATGAAGAGCAGAAGTCTTGTATTCTGGGATATTAGCAATGCAGGAAGGGTCATATATTTGCTGACTTCTGAGTGTTACTTGCATGCAGACTAGAGAATATATAAAACCCTTAAAGAATAAAAATGAACATACATTTCCATATATGTATTATTTTAGTGAAAGCTGTAACATTTCTATGAATTATTTATGGCATTCAGTCCCACTACACTATACCTTACACATGTAATCTAGCAGGCTGTCTTGCTTGCAGCGGTTAAGTCTTGCTTTGTCAGTCTGTTATTCACAAATGAATTTGTATTCTAAAAATCTTTCCAAACTGCTTGCAACCACACCTGCCATCCCGTGTCACACATGCCATATGCCAGAGTCATGGGTACTGTAAATGTGTGTGTGGCACTGATTTTGGTGGAGGCTCCATGATCCACCCCGGCAGGGAGCAGAGCCTGACACCCCTGCAGGAAACTAGAGAGCCGCTGAAAAGTGTGAAAAGCAGTTTGGGAAGAAGATCAGTCATGTGGTTTATGTGTCACCATTTCTCTGATAAGCCTGTGACTGTGCCACTTCAGAGGATGTACTGTGGCTTCAAAGTTTAATATTAGAGTTAAACTTATCAGTTTGGATTTACTCCATGACCTTTTATCTTGATAACAGAAACATGCACATTTTTATGTTTTTTACGAAATTTTTTAATATGTTTTACATTCTTTTGATAATATTATGGGCAATTTTAACCCTCAAGCACCTTGCTCAGTAAAGCCTCTAAAGGAGTGCGATTACTTTTATATACAACCATTAAATGCTCCCCTCTATTAGAACATTATGGACTAAATTTCATGCCTACAATAAAGCTAATAAAGCAAGTTATTGGAACAGAATTTGAGATTTTAATTCAGATTATTATAAACAGAAGGAAAATGGCTAATGTGTACTGACTACCATAGATTACTGTGATGTAAGATAAAGACTAAGAGAGAGTTCAAGCAGCTGAGGGACTTCATCACAATGAAGATGAATTTATGATGCTGTGGACTGTTGCAGCCTAAACAGGATAATTTTTCCAAAGTTTTACACAGAAACTTTCCATTTATATTGCATTAAAGCATTCTACATCAATGCTAGTGATTTGTAAGAATTGCATAATTTTTCTGTCCATTATCCTTTTTAAAGTAAGTCACTACACAGAGAGAAAATTCTATGGAATAACTTTACGATGAACTAAGAAGTTGCAGTGAAAGTAAGTTGAAGTTCAACTCTCCAACAAATTTTGTTGTTGCAGAAATGGTTTCTTTTTCCTGAAAAATGAAAGTGGTCATGAATGAAATGCAAAATGGAAAAAAATAATCAATAGCATTCCTTGGCAAAATCATTCCTTTTATTAACTGGGGAGAAACATCTCAGAATTAAAGACTTGACAGCATAGACTCAATATTCTTAACTTCAGAATTCTATAATTAAAACTGTAGATTTATAACCTCAGTCCTACAAACATATCTCTAAAAAATGCTATCAAAAGGCAATACAATAAACTAGGATAATTTATTTTCCGTTTTTATCTGACCGTCAGTTTAACTGTATTTTGGTCTAGAAAACATTACCATTTCAGAATTAAAAGGGTGCCTCAGAATTGTAGATATAATCTGTTTTATCTTGCTTCTAGGCAGAAAACCATCAGCAATTGCTCCCAAAGTATTTCAAATTTTGTTCCAGTTGGTGACTCAGCTGATGGCCAAGTTCAGACTTGGGAGAAGTGAATATTGTGCTGTCAGACTCAAATGCAATTTCCCTCACTGTGCTCCAGAACCAAACTAGGTCCCAGTAAATAATTAATCCCGTGGAAAACTCTAAAACTTCCAGGATGTGAGACATGGGTTTGGATGTCTCCAGTTTCCTTTGAACAATAATCCTTCAGGATTTAAGAGTAGCAGGAACTGCTTGGCACAACCAAATGCATCCTGCAGGCTGCAGATCATCTCCCATATGGGTGTAATAGGAGGGGCCATTTCTCAATTTCCACATTGGTATTTGGGACATAGAGAGATAAGAAACGTTTCCAAACACAGTGTGTGCTTCCAGGAAAATGGAAAACTTTATCTTCTCTGGTTATTAAGCAAACAGCACATCTGAGTAACTTTTACCAGGATGATAATGACTCTTGTGGTTTGGTCCTTATCTTTTGGGCTTTTTTTCTGAATAGAAATATGGTTATTCTCACTAGTCTTGATTAATTCAACCATATAAAAATGATAAGAAAATAGCATTTGTTAAGAAATAAAAGTGAATTAATAAAATAAAGAAAATACATCTGAATCCTCTTTACTAGCAGTTTAGGCGAATACTGTGGGGTACCCAAGAGGTTTCTGGTCCTTAGCTGTTACAAATACTACTGCTCATTTTTTCAAAATGGCTTTCTTTGAAAACTTTGCAATGCTTATTTAAGAAGTATGTTTTCATAAAACATTCCACCAGTGAACTTTGGTACTGCTGGTAAACACAAACATGAGGTTTTTGGGAAAACAATTTTTCTTCAAAGACCAGCAAAATAGCCATTGCAAGCCCTTATCTGTCCAGACATTATGTGCTTTTCCTTTAACTAAAGTCAACCTCATCAAGTTCTGCACTGCAGTTACCTGGGGTAGCTTTAGAGCTGCCTACAATCATCTCTGAGTGTTTCCAGCTTTCAGGCTGGCAGAGGTTAATATGACTCAGCTACTTCCTGGCCAGCATTTTTTGCTCCATGTAAAATAAATAATGCAGTAACCATATTAATTCCTCTAATTTCTACATTTAAGTAATTTTTTTCCAGTATGTGTTTTGTATTACATATTTTATTTATATATTTATTCAGATGGAAAGAAAGAATTGAGGAAAAAAAGAAGCCTCTTTTACAGTAGCTGAACAAAGTAAAATTACGCTAGCATACATGGGTAGAATAAAAAAGTACATTCATTTTTTAATTTGCTTAGTAGACCATTTGTAGGAAGAAATAATTTATTAGAGAAAAAGCTATATCAGGTAAAAAATACTTCTTGGTTAAAATTTTCTCCTATTTTCAATGAAAATTGTCTTCAAAGTGGAAACCTCATCATGTTGCTTTATGGAAACTATCTGAGCCAAGGAAGGAGTTTTCAAAGAGTCTCCAAATACTTTTCCACTTTAGCAAAGACCTCTACCATTGATTTGATACTGTCTTTATGGATGAAAACCTTACTCACAAATGAGAAACGTTTCCACTGAAATCACTTATCAAATAATAAGCCATTAGCATGTTTTCTTTCTGGAAAGGACGATGCCAAGTAAATTACTTTCATTATAGGTCAAATATCACCAGTACTAAGAGCCTTGGACATAGTTTTTAAATGCTTTGATGGATCTATATCAATGCACTTTCTACCACTGAGGACTTCTGAGATCTCAACTCATCAAAATGTATTTATTCAGCTCAGCTTGCCCACTCAGCTCCAGTTCAGGCCTCTTCTTCACAGAAGAACTTCACTAACAGTCAGAGGACACAAGAACAAAGAGGAGGGTTTTGTTTGTTTGTTTATAATTTTCCTTTGTGAGATTCCCTAGGAGCAGGAAAGAAAATAGTTCACAGTCTGGTAAGATCAGAACAGCAAAAGTATTTGCAGTATGGCACACAATAAAGCATTGCCTGCTTGGAAATACTGAGCTTCCAGCCAGCACCATCCTGTGAGACTCACAGATGAGCTCCAGATCCTGCCGCAGACTTGCTCTGGGAGCTAAGATTCCACTCACCTCTGGAGACTATTTTTCCCTGGAGAGGCTTAAGATCTGACCCACTATAGAATATCTGGTTATTTTTCTAATTTTTTCCTCTATGAATGGGTAGCTTTTTAAAGAGCGTTTTAAAATTTGGGTTGGTATTCATTCCCACTGACAATGCTCGTATCCAACTAAACTTTTATTTATTTTACAAGTCTGTTTTCTTTAATCTTGTCATGGAGCAGACCACTAATTCTCTCCTTCTGGATGGCTGCAATGAGACCACACACTCTCCGCTCTGAGCATCAGCAGACTGGAAAGAGATGAAAAGACATAACAAGAACAAAATACCGTTAGAAATCCAATGCTGTTTCCATCTGAATTGTTCTCTTATGGTTCCTCACCAAGTTCCTCACCAGAGATTTGGTCTCTGTGGACTGACTATTAAACTTTTCTTTCTTTTTTTTTTTTTTCATTGGTGTATCATTCCAAAACTGATGGCAAAGATGCATCCAAAGAACTATCAATTAGCTCTTGGAGGTAGCCCACAACAAGCAGTAGCCCACACTATCCTTTCTGGTTGAGACACCAAGTTCAGAAGAGAAGGTACTGAGCTGATCAACCTGAGGGAGTGGAGGAACTCTCTGGTGTACCAAAAGAGGGGATTTGTGAAGTTATATGCCAGTTGTATGGGAGATAAAGTCCTTATGCTAATGTGCTCATTGATTAGCTGCTTCCAAAATCACAATTAGCATCTATTTGAAGTCTACAGTGGGTACCAGTGAAAACTTTGCCTTCCCTTTTTCAAGAAAATTGTTGAGTTGGAAAACTTTGGGACAGCTACACAGACTGCAGTGGTCTACATTTTAAAGGGAATTGGAATTCGAATCTCACCTAGAGATTATTCTGAGAACACTCATGTTTCCTGATTTGAAATTATGAAATATTCAGTTTCATTTTGACAGCAGTGATATTATCTAAAGGACAGAGAGAATGTGGTTAGTACAGCTGCCTTGACATAAGAAGCTTTCTTTTATCTTCCTGTCGAAGGTGTCATCATCAGGGAGACTTTTTTTTGTAACCCAAGTCTCACCTGAACATCTGGAAAGAAAGCAATAGTTCAGAGACCTGGTTGTTCATTTTGCTGCATTTGCACAGTTCCTGGGGCAGTTGCTTATCCATCTATGGATGCAAGAGACACCAGAGAATCAGTCTAAGTTGCCATTGACTGCTGCCATCTCTGCAGTCCAGTGTAATTCACATTAAACATGTTTTGCCATCAGGAATTCAGATACAGCCTTTCTCGCCAGGACTGCAACTCTAGCTCATAGTCTTACCTCAAACCCATGATCTCAAGAGATAAATTCTATAATATATTTTATTATTTTTAGGACATTGCCACCACTCAGAGGAACAATGGCAACCACTCAGAGAAGTAATGGCTTGCAAAGCAGGATACCTATGGTGATCACTGGAGGACCCATGAGGATGGGTGCTCTGTTCACAGATCCTTCAGGTTGCAGTTCTTACTTTGGACACATTCCTCTGCCAGCAGCCAAGGTTAGATGTCTGTGCCTTTCCTCAAGCAGCCTTTGCTGCTGCTTCTGGATCTGTCTCTCCTACTGACCAATGTTCAATTTACAACCAGAACTGCCTGGGACAGACATCAGCTTGTGCCATGGGCAGAATCATTTAACTACTGGCTACAGACATGTTCAGGAGCTGTGTGGGAGTTCAGCCTGCTCCAGCCATAGGACTTACTTTGGCACACGAGCTGCTGTGCATGGGCACCCCTTGAGCAGCAGACAGAAAGGCCAGAATTATGCACTTCCAACCACAGGATTTTCAAGGGAATCCAACTCTTCAGCAGCTCAGAACCTTACTATGGCAGTTTACATCAACCCATCTCTTCATCTCCATTTTTCATGCATAGAATGTGCATTTCATGATAATAGATTTTGTCCACACTTTGAGCATACAAACTCTAGGTCATTGCAGGCTTGTTGCTAGAGGGCTGTCAGTCTGTCAGTCTGATTTGGGTCCTGTAGAAGCTCATGGAGCAGACCATCTTGATTGCCATGACACATGCAGGACAACCAGGGGAGCAGGCTCAGCCAGCAGGGGTTTGTGAAAGACATGTCCTGATTGCCTAACCCAGACTCATTCCATGAAAAATGACCTGCTAAGTGGATGAGGGGAAGGCTGTGGATATTGTCTACCTAGACTTTTGTAAAGCCTTTGACACTGTTTCCTACAACATTCTTGTGGAGCAACCAACTTCTCATGGATGAAGATGAGTGCTCACACCTTCACCAGCTTCGCTGCCCTTCTACCAAGACCAAGTGCTGGCTGGGTCCTGCTTCCCCTGCAGGACTACAGGGTGGAGCAGAGTGGCTGGAAAGCTGACTGGGGAAGGGAACCTTGGGGAGTTGGTCAACAGTGGCTGAACATGAGCCAGCGTGTGCCCAGGTGGCCAAGAAGGCCAATGGTATCCTGGCCTGTATCAGCAATAGTGTGGCCAGCAGGACCAGGGCAGTGACCATGCCCCTGTACTCAGCACAGGTGAAGCCACACCTTGAATCTTGTGTCAGTTCTGGGCCCCTCTGTTCAGGAAGGTCAGTGAGGGGCTGGAGTGTGTCCAGAAAAGGGCAATGGAGCTGTTGAAGGGTCTGGAGGACAAATCCTTTGAGGAGCAGCTGAGGGAGCTGGAGAAAAGGAGGCTCATGAGAGACTTCATTTTCCTCTGCAACTAACAGAAAAGAAGTTGCAATGAGGTGGTGGTCAGCCTCTTCTCCCAAACACCAAGCAAAAGGAAAAGAAGAAATGACCTCAAGTTGTGCCAGGGGAGGTTTAGAAAAACTTCTTCATGAAAAGGGTTGTAAGGCAGCGGAAGAAGCTGCCCAGGGAAGTGGTGGTAACCTCCCTGGAGGTGTTTAAAAGGTGTGTGTAAATGTGGCTTTTGGGGACGTGGTTTAGTGGTGGGCTTGGCAGTGCTGTATTAACAATTGGACTCAATGATCTTGAAGGTCTTTTCCAACCTTAATGATTCTATGATTCTGTCATGAGTAAGTCTAAAAGTTCAATTTTTATTTCAAACAGACATTTGATTCAAGTGTTTCAAGCAAATGTTCTTATCTTCAACAAGAAAAAAAAAAAGCTTTGGGTGAATAGTGAAATAAATCACAAGTTTATTTGCAACTTTTTAACAGCCATTTGCTCAATATGGCCTCTGGCACAGCATATGAAACAACCAGTGAAAAGTGCTTGTACTGAGGAACTAGCAGCAGCTATTCTTCTGACAAATATTTACCCTTATGTGTTGCTTCATCTTTCTAGTCAACATCTTTGTTACCAGCTTCCCAACAAACTGGAATGTCTGAAATGCCATCAGATCCCAATGAACGCAATCATGAACATCTTACCATGTCAAACTGAATGTAAAAAAAGAGTATTAAAATCAGTATTATATTCAATTAAATTAGTATTAGTGCATGAAAAAGATTCTCTGCTATCTTCATTTCAACACCAAATTTTATTTACCTTCGCCCAAGCTTTTCAAGATGTATTCCAGGCTGTCAGATTGTCAATGCTAAATTACTTTGTAGTAAAAATGGTAGGGAGGAGTCTGGAGGTTTTGGTGACTGGACAAATGACAAGTGCTACATCTGCCACACAGTAAAAAATATGGGAGGTGGTTTGGGAAGGTAATAAGAGCATATTAGCTGGATGTTTCTGTTAGAGTATTCAGTAGAAAAATATTTAATGATGCTGACATTTAAATTGTGATAATTAGATTTCCTAGTTAGCACCACATTGAGAACAGTTTATATACTGCTCAAAGCTATTATTTCAGACTGTCTACAAACTTGGATTGGCAAGAATGACCTGGTTCACATTCTATTTATATAGGAGTTTTATTTTGGCATTAATGAAAGCTTAGCTTTTGGATCACAGTCCTCTTCTATTATGTGGCTCTGTGAGGATGGGAATCACAAAAGGCTTGCTTCCAGCCAAGCTTGGATCTCCTCTAGTGAGATAGCTGCACCAGGCATTGCCTCTGCTAATAGTGGTCCACAAATATGGCCAGGACAAGGAAAGGAAGGTTATCTGCATGTCTTAGAAGGTACACTGGCCATTTGAATAGAGAACATTTTCTTTGCAAAAGGATTGTGGGAGAAGCAGAGTAAATGCCTGCCATTATTTCCTCTCCAAGAGATTTGTCCCCTTGACAGCAGAGATTTGCCACAGCAGGCAGAACAGAGAGTTACCCCCACCGTGACACAGACTGGGGGGCTCCATCTGAGTCAGTTTTGTTGCCTTGCACTGTAACTGTGGGGCAGCAACCCACGTAAAAAAAATCTTCTGCTAGCTGACTTTTTTCCCCCTCCAGAGTTTTTGCAACAGAACAGCTTTGGTGCATAGGAAGAGGAAAGAATCTACTTTCCTGTTCATTTTAAGAAATATTATGATCATCCTCTTCTTTTTCTCCTATGGGCAGGGAACTGGCCTCACCATTAACCTCACCATTAACTCACCAAGTCACTTAACAAATGAATTATTTCAGTTTAGATGTCTTTGTCACAGCTTTGGGGGAGGCAGCTTGTCTTCTGAAATGCTGCCTGCAGCCAGCTTACTCCACAGCCAGGTGTGCTGTGTTTAAGTCAAAAACCTGTAAGCAGAGAGATCATCACCTAGCTGTGGGGGCTTCTGCCAGCTGAAGGGGCAGAAACCCTTGTCTGGGATTGAAGGTAAGAAGGAGGGTTAATGGAGGTGCATCTGATGAAATGTCAAGGCTGGGGAAGGATCCATTTGTGGGGAAAAGAGGGCTAGAGTAGGACTGGAGAGGCAGAATAAGTGCACATGGCATAAATATTGCGACACTGGGGTGTGTAGTAGAAATGGATGGATAAAAGACCAAATTATGTGGGTAAGAGGAAATTGAAGAGAGAGATCATGGAGGCAGACAGTCTGTAGCCACTGGGGTATTCTGCCCTCTAGGAAGCCACGTTGATCCCAGAAGCCCCTCCACCCTTCTGCTGTTGGTCGATATCAAAGAAATCCAATAACAATGTGTGAATCTCACCTTCTCTCATTTCCAAAGGGCTGGCTTGCAGTCTAGCACAACCCCCACTATTCCAGAAGCAAAAGCGATCAGGAAACCAAGATTTATGCTGTACTTGTGGGTATAAACAATGCTGCTGCTAAAGTTCAAATGATGCATGCCTGTTTTTTTAAGAAATCATTAAGCCCTCCAGAAAAATTCCAAATGGGCCTTTTTATTAAGGAGGAAAAACAAAAAAAAAAGTACTTCAGAACAAAGCACTCAAAATTTAAGAAAAGCATACAGAGTTAACAGAGACTCAGAACACTCTCCATATGTGTGCTCTCTGTGAGACTGTTTAATTAGGTGATCATGTGTTATATTTCATCCACATGACCTTTGCCTGATAACACACACAGGGCAATGAGTCTTTAAATTTTTTGCTGCTCTTGAAAAGCACAAAAGCACATTTCTATAGACATTTTATTTTGCTCCCCAGTAATGAATATATTTATAGAGCTGTAGTAGGTTAACAGGCAAACTATCTGAGGAAAATCAGAAGGGAGGAATAACTTGATGAGTAACTAATCACTCATAAAATTCTCGTAGTGACAGCTCCTACAGGTATTTCTGAATTTGTGAACTACCTCATCTTCACTGTGGTTTGTTTTTTTTTTTTTTTTT
>VZTT01042005.1:7685-17966 GCA_013400855.1 Buphagus erythrorhynchus | reverse complement strand
GCAGGTAGGGTAGACTGCCAGATTACAATAAAACATAAATATTCTATAACTCCAGCTCAATATTGCTGCCAAAACAGTATCCACGGCAGCACCTGAATTGCTGCTGCTGCTACTGCTTGTACTAGAGACTACCCTACCTGCACTATGGCATTTCCTAACACCAGATTACAGATGGGGACAAAATATAAACCACTGTTAGATCAAGCTCCAACACTGGCATATGGCCCAACTCGTCTTTCCTCCCCCTTCCCTCATAGCCATGACATTTCATAGCCCAACTCTTTTGGAATACACTCTGATAATAGTTTTAATTTTCTAAGTACACTGGATGCTCAACAAAGCCAACTGAATGGACACATGCCATTTCCTATTTTTCCAGTGCATGATATAATATAAATATTTTCAAAAACTCATGTTATAAAAAGAACAACTCCACCATTGTATATTCAGTTAAATATTTGTAATTTTTCACGTACAATTTGAAAGCCGGAACTTAGAACGCACTAGGAAGATGATAAATTGCTGCTGCACCTGATTATCCGGTTCTCTACAGAGAATTTTTTTCCCCATACTGCCAATGAAGAATCTAAATAGGACTAAAATCACTACTCACCAAAAAAATACATACAAATCTTCCAAGAGCTTTGGAGGTGTGCACTATGGTTCTTGATTCAAGCAAACAGGTGCCACTCTATCAGGTGGGGGAAAATAGTACAAATGTGTGAAGCTCTTTATGTGGGAAATTACAAGAGAGTTAAATGGCACTGAGCAAGGCACAGAAAGTGCTTTTAAAATAGAAACAAGGGAACATGCAGAGAACCTCAGTATCTAATTTAATTAATGATTGAGAATGCAAAGGCTCCAACTGGTGAAACATTAGCAGCAGCCATGAATTTCACTGTAGTTCTGTATAACAAGTAATCTTACCTGAGTGATTCTCAAAAAAATGTCAACACATCGATTGTATTTTTCATCTGATCCTGTCAATGCTGAGATGACAGGCCCTGCAGGATGCAGTGAGAGATCAACGATGAAAAACAGATGTTTAGTCTTTTCAAAATCAAAACCTACAAGACCAGGTAAAACGAAATTTTGTCCAAGATTCATATTTCTTTATGTCCAACAAATGCTAATGTTACATAACCACTTTCATATACATAAGTTGACAAGAGTATCTCTCATTTACAAGGGATCTGACCCCAAGGCAATCATACCACCAATGTTTAACTTTAAACCTCGTCACTAANCCACCAATGTTTAACTTTAAACCTGGTCCCTAACATACTGTTCTTTCAAGTGCTATCTGGTCCCATAGCTAGGCATTCACATCACCTACAACAACCTATGTTCCCCAACCTTCCACAAAGGAGACTTAATTTGGTCCATAAATTACGCAGAACACTGAAACCTTACACAAATTTACTGCAATTCAGAAGTAAAGAACAATAACAAGCTCAAGTGAAGAGTGATAAATTCATACTCAAAGGCTACAAATGCATGCTAGCATTGTAGAGTTGGGAGAGCTGACTTCCATAGATGCCTTAAACTGACATTGCAATCAGAATAGTTAAGTTCTTGCAAAAGAACTGCAGTGCTTGGCTATTATCAAGAGCAGTACACCTAATATTAAGTAAACTCCAGCAAGATTCAACTATAATTATCAATATGTTAAAGTGAAAACAAGTTCAAATGGGTGGATAGGAATTTAGATCTTGTGATTTTTATGTATTAAAATATTTAATGTGTCTATTACATTATAGGGAAAATTTAAAGCAGAGTATTCTGACAATCCTTTCTCTATTTTTAATCAAAATACGAGCATGCAGTTGATCTTTATTATGCCACGAATAACCAATAATAAGTTGGGATGAAGAAACCCCTGAAATCAAAACAAAAATAGGATGGAATAGAGCTACACAAATCTGTGCCGGAACACTTACAAGATCTCTAGGTTATAGTATAGTTTGATATTTCCTTTGGAGGAAGGAATATTACCCTGAATACCAGGGCGAATTGTAAGGAACCTGCTATTTTCCTAAATCTATGTCATGCAGTCAGAATGAAGTCATAGACCTACAGTAAATTCAAAACCTTGCACATGCACAGCACATTAATTGAGTCCATTTGCCAACACCAAATTCCAGCTCTCCATATTTCCATGCTACTAGAAGTCCTTAACCACAAGACTGGGCTAAACAAGCACTAAGCATTGCCACTATAGAACACACTACACTACACCAGAATTTCATACCAGACGCAGTATAACTCTTTTCATTTACAGACAATAGTTGTCGTCAGAATAAGCAGAAATATTTTTGCTAAATCCATTATAACCATGACATTTCAAAAACACGTGCATCAGCTTCATTACTCAACAGATAGATTTGATAAACAGGAAAAACATATTACAGTTTTAAATTGAAGTGCATTAAGCATTCTATGCTAGTGTCAAACAAATCCAATTAGAAAAACCAAAAGGCCTACCTAGAAACATGGCCATCAATAAGAGACAGAAAAGCAGCCTTCCAATCTCTAATATGCATTGCGTTTTATACCATGACACTGCAGCCTCTGAGGGTCAGATTAATTAAGATCAACAGCAGCTGCAGTGCAACGTGAGAAGCACACGGCCACAGCTCTCACCAGTCCAGCCCAATTACCTGTAGCATTCCAGCACTGGACAACTGAACACTATGAGACTCCTCACCAAGCCATGAGCTCCCACTGACCTACTGATAAATGCTAAGAAACAAACTACATTCGAAGAGGGGCTGGAAAGCTGACTGCACTGCTGCAAGATGCAACAATGCCAGCCAAATCTTTGTAGTTGTTGCTTAACTTTATGTGAGAGCTGCATCCAAAGACAGAAACGTGATAGCAACAAGGTGCAAGCCCTCTTCTCCAACCACTCTATGCTCCATTTCTGGAGGCCAGTCTGACAAATTCACTAAATTCAAGGTTTTCTTCCCTGGCCAAAAAGCTACTGATCACTGACAAAATAAATTCTCTAGTCAACTACTGAGGACAATATCTAAGCTAATGAAATTAATTACAGAACAAACAAGATCAAAGAGTATTTGAAAAAGACATTGCTTGTTACAGGTTGCATCCATTAAGAAAAGTAAGCACGTATTCTGTTTACTGCACAAGGGAGAAGAGGAAAACAAGACATTCAGACATTCCCTTTTTATATTTTTTAAATATTATCTCTAAGACCTATTCTCTATCAAGAATCCATTAAAACTTGGATCTACCTACAAAAAACTACTGAATTACTGTATGGAAATTTTAAACTTCATGAAAGGGGAAAGCTTAAGTCTTATTTTTTTTTTTTTTAATGAATAATTGCTTTACAGAAATCCTGACTTTATCAAAAAACAATGCTGCTTATAGAAGCACCTTCATCTACATAAGCTTTCTAACCTACTGAAAATACTTTGGTTTTCAATTATATTGAAACCTGGATAAAGCAATCACAATGAAATTGCTGGAAAGTAAAAATACAGCGTTTCCCTGTCATAACAGCTGTCCTCACTCTATTCTTTATTTTGACAACAAAGTTAGTTGTTAGCCTGTGTCATTTATTAAAGTTAGACTAACCATTCCACGTCTGTCAGAAGTTCTTATAAACCCTTCTATACAAGACAAAGACACAGCACTTTCTTGCAAACTAAAGCCATTTACTATGTCAAAGTTGATTCACTCATTAACATGAATAAGTCCCTACAGGTAGTAAAAAAACAGTGCCAAGTTTCTACTTTAACTTCATGTAATTTCTCTAAGCCTATCAAATTAGAATCTGCTAAGTGATAGTATACAGGAAAAGTTAGATATGTAACAATCTCAAGTTCCTACTAAGTTACATATTCAGTTTCAGCTTCCTTTCAAATACAAAATACTACAGACCTGCTGGCTAACAAGCTAACTTTTTTTTATTCTGTTTCAGTAACCAGGCAACAGACAACTGTCCAACTGAGAATTATCTCTCTGAACAGCTGGCAATCAACACTTGGGAGTTTTTGGTGGTTGGCCTCTTTTTTTTAAAGAAGTACAAAGATCAGTGATTATTTTAAAAATCCATACAGCTCTAGATTCCACCTCTGAAATCTCTACTCGCTATTTAATAATTTTCTCAGTCCCATTATCCCTGAAGTTACTCATATAACTAAATGTCTACAACAGAATCTGAAAATCTTAGATATATACATATGTAGTGTCTAATTAGCTAATGTAAACACTTCAAGAAAAAAAGAAGGATCATGAAGAAAAAAATTAAATGCATTTATTGGTGTATGGGAGAGCCCTTCAAGGAACCAGCACAACAGATAGCTAATAACTAAAGCCATTCTCGCTTCTAACTCAATTACTCTTTTCTCTTCCATAGCTGAAAAAGCACTATTTCACTTCAAAATTATTTCAAGTGTTGATTTTTAACACATTTCTTTCCTTTCTAGATTTTGTTATTTTTAAGAGTTATAAATTAACATGATAAACTCTATTTCTATTAAGGAAAGAATAATGGAAAGCCAAGCTTGATATAACACACCTTTTTCCTTCCTAGCAGTTTATAGGAATAATGATGCAGTAAGATTATTAATTATAAATTCCTGTAACTTAATGTGTTACTTACACATTCAATGTTTTTGACAGGTCTTTAAGGGTCAGAATAAGAGACTTTTCAGAAGGGCACTGGCACAAAGATTAGCTAGACTATCTCCCATAACACATGAATGATTGAAAAAAACCTGATATTTAAACAGAAAACATCTAAAAATAGAAGTCCCTCGGTAAAAGCACAAAACAGCCACAAAATGCTTCATACACTCTGCATGAGATGGGAGAGGAAACTCTCACCTTTCATATTCTCTAAACATTGATATAACTACTGATTAGAAATCTGCTATCAGAGCAACACATCTAATATATTGCTAAAACTAGTAAAACTTTGTCCCCATTTAATTATGCTTTTATTAATCTCTGCTCTTGATATGATCTAATTTAAGTACACCTATGACATAATATTCCAATAAATTGAAAAACACCGACCAAGTTCAGATTCACTCAAGCACCAAGTTCAGACCAGGCAAGATCCTGTTGCAAGATAAACAACATGATGTGATGTAACATAATTTTGAGCATGTGTGTGCATATGAGAGACTGGGGTGGGAATGCAGAGAGGGGGAGGGAGAGGGAGAGAGTGTGCGTAGGAAAGAGAAAGAGTGTACGGCAGTGTTCACAAGGGAAAAATATACATGGCCTGAGTAGTTCTGACTCCAGTGCTCACTAAAATGCAGAATGAGAAACACATAAGCAATGACAGCTTCAGACAACAGAAACAATCATTCTTCTATTATTCAAAAACCATACATTATAATAGCTTCACAGAATAGCCACTTCCTTTATCAAGTTGGCTAAATCTGTATTTAATTTTTGAACCAAAATCTAGTAGTCAATACACACTGTACTTTCTATGCAGAAGGATCATCACCATTTAGTTTAAAAGTAGGGCATATTTTGCCATTTTAATTTTATTTCTGCTAATCATGGGAGACATGCCTGAACAGAAAAGAATCAGAATATCCAAAGTGAAATTGCAGGAGTCCGGACAACAAGAAAAAGTCAGCGGGTAACCTGAAAAGAGAACAATAAATTGCGTACTCAAAAATAAAACTGTAGAAGACAGTAATGTATTTGTATACTGCTTCCTATCTTGTAAACTAAAATGTTCAATTGAAAGCTGTTTTTTCCTTCAATTTCTTGTAATTAGAGCTGCCATATAATTCTTCAGTAATTATGTCACCTTTTGACGCACATAAATAATTCCAACAGAAATCAGTCTGCATACTGAAGTCCTATATCACAGAGGGAAAAGAAAAAAACACTATTAGATCATAGGAACTACTCGTAACTTCTGTATTACAAGCACCTTCCTCCTTTCCAAACAGGAACTTACTTTTCCAAAAGTTTTCGGAATTACAGAAAGCTTTCATAGAAGGTTCAACGACAGAACATTCCACAGCGAAACACACATTAAACATATTTGTAGTCACAAGCATCAGAGGTAAGGACTAAGTAACATCTATTAGGAAAACAGTAAATGTTTAAAAAACTCCGTAAGAAAAATAAACCGTAACTTTATCTTAGCTCTTTCACAAGGTTTGTATTCCCTAATGTTAAATGAGCAAGAGAGCCTGGAAGAAACCCAAAAGTCATCAGCTCAAGGAATGACAGGACCTCTGAAAATTCCATGGACTGGTGGTCAGACGCAAACAGAAATACTAACAAGAGCTAGCCACGCTGGAATCCATTTCCCATCCCTGTTCCATGCTTTAGCAGGTATCAGTCATCAACTTCCTTAAAACACTCACTTTCCATATGACACAACGTGGCTGCAAATTCAAGACAGACTGTATAAAGTCGAACTGGAACTTCATTTGCACCTGTTACTGTGAAAACGTTTGAGCGCCCCGGCCCTAGTTATTTATATTATTGCTGCTGATTTTAAGGGAGAATATGTTTATGTCGTAAATGTTTTCTCATGTCATTCTAGCTTGCTATTTTTTCTTTTTCAAAGGTTCTTCTGCTACTACTGCTGCATCTTTACAATTTCCTACACAAAAAAAAAATAATTCTGATTTAATCAGAAAACAGAGGAACTATACTAGAGCACCGAACAAAAGGTCTAATCTTTGGAGCGTCCTTTCCAAGTGAGTGTAAATAAACTGTAGTAAAATGAAAAGGCTCATAATTTTGTATTTGGAATATTCTTCATAAACACCAATTTTCTGTAACATCCTTGCATATCTGATAACCCCTCATGTATAATGCAGAAAATCTATTTCATTTTCAGCTATTGACAGTGAATTTAATTTACTATTGCAGCTCTTTACCCAGATTATGTTATTAATTCTGCAATCAGGCTCTTTAGAATGCTTTTATTTCTTCCAAGAGTTTTCACAATTATACATTGATTTTTTTTATCCTAACATACCTTTCAAAATAAAGGATTATGTTTTTCCTAGCTTTCTAAAAAAATCAAAAAAGAAACAAGCTTCAAAAGCAACAAGCACCAATTCATAAGTTGCAACTTCCAACAGGAAAAAAAAATATCTACATGCAACACTTCAATCTCTGACTTCAAAGTATTATAAACTACACTCATTAAGAAGACATACAACAGGTGCATTAGAATTTCCACATCAACGATCATATTTGTAAATAGACCAAAACATATCTGTTAATAAAAAGTTATCCCCTTCTGCCTGACAGTGAAGTTAGAGGACAGGAAAGCTAAAAGCTCCAATGTTAGTGTTCTGTTTACATCTATATCATCTGCATTTGCTATTTTGTAGAATTCAGTCCTGTTAAAATGGAACAAATGCAAAGCAGCTCTTATTTTCCAAAAGAAAAAGTCAACAACAGCTATAGTCAACTCAATTCTAAATCACTAGTTACTCTTCAAAATAACAAAATCAAAACACAAAAGTGTCAGCTATGTTATTTTGCATCAGTTTTTAGAAAGTCCTCCAGAGCAAAGTTCAATTACAGAATGCTAATTTGTTCATCTTTAGGAAAAAAAACCCAATTATTCAACTGCAGAAGCTAGAATCTTGTCTATCATTATATAAGACTCCCTCTTCAGAAATCTTATAAAGGAGGAATGCTAATTCAGGCATTTATTACTGTTATACTCAAATATTAAAATCTTCCCATGTGCATTAATACAGCTAAAAAACTGCTATTTTTTTATTCATCCAAATTATTTCAGTTTTATAATAGAGTTTTCTTCCACCATCGTAATAAACATAATATAAAGAATATCTAAAGAGCAGCACTTGTCCTCTTTACTTCACTCCAGAGCCAATGAACAAAGCAGTGAAGCAGAAAGAAGGTACATAATGGATTTAAAGTAAATGGCCCATTCTTTATGAGGCAGTCTCTCCTTTTTAGTAATTCTTAATCGTCATTACAATGTCTGGAAACTTCAAACGAACAATTATCTTTACGCCACCTGTCACATTGGTTCCTTAAAGCTAGATTTTTTTTTTAAATAAAAAATAAAGCAATCAACATTAATGGAAATAATCTTTTGTAGAAACACTGTAAATAACTTTAAACTTATTTCAAGCAGTTAGTGTCCGGTTCAGTCCATTCCATACACCAAAATAGACAGATTATTTATATTCACTATTACACTTTGAAACATACTTTTCTGAGCCATAATGCTTCCTGCTGCACTGGAAGCTTAACCATCAATATATGAAGCACACTGATATGTACATACATGCCTGGGAATTTAAAAATAAAGAATTGGCTAATTTTTGCACCTACCTGGATAAAAATCTTTGGATTTAGATAGCTTGATGGTGGCCCCAGTCTCTTTCTGCAACTGAACAATTGTCTGTCCTCCCTTCCCAATTATAGATCCAGCAGCATAACTAGGTATGAGGACCTTTAGAAAATACTGGCCATCCTCTGAAAAATTGAGATATGAATGGTTAATATGGCTTATAAGTTGTCAGTTTTCCTCCCCAGACCCACAAATAAACAAAAGGTTACATCTTTAAACTCTTCCACTAATTCATGCATTTACATCTAACCAGTTGCGTCATTATACAAGACATGTTTAGACTATGCCTTTGACAGGTTAAAATATCTACATTTATTCTAAGCAAAGAACATTAAGGAACATAGGTTCCTTAATTCAATAAAAGAATGAGAATAGTATTGCAATTATATTTTAAAGGTAGATTTTTTTTTGCAATGGTAACCACAGCATACAGAAATGATCAGAACCCAAAAAAAACTACGACCCTGCATGAAAACATGGTTAGTGACAACTACAACCTTGCTTGGAAATATTGGAAAAGAAATGACAAAACCAGAAAAGAATGAATTGTAGATTCTAATGGGCTATTTGTTTGTCATTAGCAAACACATGAGAACAGCAATTAGCTATTGCTTGCATTCTTCTTAAGTGAGCAAAACGACTACTCTGCTACCAAATAACCCACCCAAAATGTGGGGTTTTATTCCAAGCATTTCAGCCACTGCCAAGAAAACAACTCAACATGGTGAGGATGGAATCACTTGCCTAAGTAATCCTCATGTATTCCTTTAGCACTTCTTAAGCGACAATGATCTCTTTTAAGCTCATTAATTAAAGGACACTAAGAAGAATTTTTCCCAATTGATCAAAAGCCTAAGTCACTTATTTTAAATACACTTAAAAAGTGACGAGATAGACAATGCCAGTCCTCTACCCATCACTAGCACTAAAGCATACCATCCAAACAGGAAAAAATACATAGAATGAACGGGGGGGAGAAAGAAAAAAGGATTCCAGTCTGATTTGGAAACTGCAAAATTTTCAGTACCCTCGTGCCACTGCTAAATCCAGCTACGCTGAAGTCTGAGGACCTTGCCATAACTGTCTCTGAAGAAGTGCAAGGCAACAGGGATACGCTGGTTCCCCAGACTTGTGCTCTCCTCAGCAATAATGGCAATGTCCCATTGGCACCGATATTAAAATACCATTAAACCTGTTTCATAAAGTTGGTTCTTTGGGGTTTTTTTACCCCTAAGAAGAAGAAATGATCTGAGTTCACATTACTTCTCTTCCCTGAGACTATAAAGCTCTCAGTAAGTGTCTGTGTGTGACAGTGGTGCCCACCCGTATTACCATAGCTGGGGAGCCATGCACTATGTATAGCCAGACCGCTGCTCTCAACATTGGGCAAATAAATTCACCTCTGCCTCGGTGCATTGTTATGACGACTCCAGTGCAAACGGATAAAGGAGATGCTGGTCCCGTTATAACTCATCTCCTCCAGGAACAGCAGGATGTTAACTAGCGAGTCCCCGCAGCCGAGGGGCGACTCCCCCCGCCACCAGCCAGCCCTCGCCCCCGGCTCGGCACGGCAAACACACGCCGTGTACGCGCTGACAATGGAAGCGAGGCCAAGGAGGAGGAAAACGCACGGCAAGGCTGAAATTCAACTTGCGACCCCGAGGATGTGGAAGGAGGGAAGAGCGTTTGCCATCTCCTTCCAGCTGCCATTTATTGTCGCCCATCCTTAAACGGGCGAGAAAGATATAGCTGGGCTGCGGGAGCCCCTTGTGCTCCCTCCTCGCCTCCGTAGGGTCACGGCTGTGCAGCCCCAGCGTGGATATTAAATAAAAAGACTGGTAGATGCTGAAAACCGACGCCATTTTGATGAATGATAACATTAGAGAAATGGGAATCTTTGGGCGGGGGGGGTGGGGGGTTGGAAGAGGCAG
>VZTT01042004.1:67106-79800 GCA_013400855.1 Buphagus erythrorhynchus | reverse complement strand
GCTGCTACAGATCTGTCAATATGAAACTACTTGCCATATCCTGCCATTGATTCTTAGTAAGTTTGTAGGGAATTAATATCTGTGACTCAAGCAAATTATTGCATATGCACGCAAGTTTGAACTTGCTGACTGAATTATTGAACTGTTGTCTTTTTACTGAGAAAACTACACTGGAAAATTTAGAATGTGGAAGGCTTAAACACGTACAAGGGATTCACTGAACAGAGGATTAGAAAATCTGGTAATTTGATAAACTTACTGTAAATTAAAGACCTTTGAAGGCAGTGAAAGTTGAGTGAGGTGTAGCTGAAACATTTGATTGTTATGAAGCAACTTTTCTTGGAAGTGTTTATTGTGAAGTGACTAAACCCTAGGTTTTTTACATGTTAGCCTCATTCTCTAAGGTACTTTTTTTTTTTTTTTTATTTTAGTATCTTGCACCAGAGGTCATTAAAAAGCAGCCCTATGACAACACAGTAGACTGGTGGTGCCTTGGTGCAGTTCTTTATGAAATGCTTTATGGGCTGGTATGTACCTGATATGTAAAAGTTGCTTTCCTCCCCTCTCTGCTTTTATTTGAAGTAACCTTTGAGTGTTGTTAAAGATGCTGACTTTTTCTTAATATTGGAATACTCCATTTAAGCAGATTAACAGATTGTCTTGTACTTATGTAGAGCTTGTTTTTCTCTTTTGGATTTTACATTGCTTCCTGGTATCTGACGGTTCATGGAAAAGCAAAATCGTAGAGATCAGCAAAATCAGTGGTCATCATTTTGAGAGACTCTGAGAGTAAACTGAATCACCAGTGATAATACATAAAAAAACCCCAAAACAGCTTATAAGTAAAATTTTGTCAAATATTGCAATAAATAAAATTGAAATACTTTTTTTTACTTAGGTATCCCAGGCTTTCTCCGAGCTTTTGACAGCATTAGAACAAAAAAAAAAATCTCACTATGCTTCTTCTAGTCATATGTAATTACTCCAGTAAGAATCTGCTCTTCTAGTTTTCTTGAGTTCTGGCTCCTCCCATAGGACCTTAAATAGGGAGATGGATTTGTTTTCCCATTCTCAGGTTCTTTTCAGGCAAGTTCAGTGGGAGCTTTGAAGCTGGATGGCATCTATTGCCACTTATGAGTGTGAGAACACGTTAGGAGTAGAGGAGGTGGGTGGTGGGAAGTTGCAAGTATAAAGTTCTAGCAGTGGTGGTGACTGAATTAGAAGTTTGCAGTGCGTGAAAAGGAGATTTCTGCTTTGCTGCTAGCAGTTTGTATGTCTTAACAGAATCATTTACTGATCATACGTAACATATGAAACAACATTGCATGTGGCTTCAAATTCATTTAGAACTTGTGTTTTTTTAGCCTCCTTTTTACTGCCGTGATGTTGCTGAGATGTACGATAATATTCTTCATAAACCCCTGGTTTTGCGCCCAGGAATCAGTCTTACAGCCTGGTCTATCCTGGAAGAACTTCTAGAGAAAGATCGGCAAAGCAGACTTGGAGCAAGGGAAGACTTCGTAAGTAATGTCCTAATTTATCAAGCCTTATTTCATTTAAAAAGACTCACCAAATTAATGTGCACAGCACAGGATTAATAACTGGAGACAGAAATTGCATTGCTGCATCTGTCTCTGTTTTCCTCCTTTTTATTTCTTCAGTAAAGACACCAGTGGGGTCTATTTCTGGGTAGTTGCTGGGGATAAGAGAGCAATGATTGTTGTGGAGTATTTTGAGCTTGGTTGCTGCTGTACCTGCCCACAAAGGAAAAACAGTTGCTGGTGTAGCAGTCACTAAGTAGGTTTCACTGTTCATAGTGAAACTGGGAAATAATCAAAAGAAAAGGCTGTCATGTGGAAATACTAATGATTTGAAAACTAGTCTTCACGTAAAGAGGAACACTAGTTCCATGCAAACAGCAGCTTTTTTCTTTTAGCCTTAAAATCATGCAGACATTTTCCCAGTGTAGCAACAAAACCTTTGTTTGCAAAAAGTTGATGAGAGAAAGTTACAGGCGTCTTCAGAACTGTGTAATGAGGAATGATCTAGAGGGTCTACACTATCCATTGGGATCTTTGTCATCTTTGGTTTGCAGTCCTTATGTTAGTCTGTGAACCTTGTAACTGAGCAAGATGAAAGGATTTAACATAGCTGTTTGCTGCTTCTTAAATAGTAAGTATATGGCAGAGTTGTTGAAGCAGCTACTTCGCAGTGATATGCTTTACAAAAACTAACAAAACTTGAAGGCAGGAACAGATACTAACAGAAAACATTCTTGCTGTGTGGTAGACTTCAGGGTTGTTGATTTTAGGGCTTAAAAGCAGAAAGTATGATCTTAGAAGAAAAACCGTTTATAGAGGCAGTCTCACAAATTTTAATTGCTGAGAACTTCCCTACGTGCATGCAGTATCAAGTAATGTTTACTACAATGCACAGGATGGAATTGTGAAATATCTAAAATCTTTATTGTTTGCTGCAGCTTGAAATTCAAAAGCACCCATTCTTCGAATCTCTCAGCTGGACTGATCTTCTTCAGAAGAAGATTCCGCCACCATTTAATCCTAATGTGGTAGGTGCCTGGGGTGTGGCCATGGTATTAGTGTTTGCATCTCAGATCACTCATCACAGAATATTGTGACTTGAAAGGGACCCACAAGGATCATCAAGTCCAGCTTTTAAGTGAATGCCCCATATGGGGACTGAACCCATAAATTCAACTGAGCTGATCTCCCTAAGAGAGACTGTTTTTCATATTTTTTAGGTTTATTGGATCATTAAGAATGTAGGATTTTGTCAAAACTCCAACCTAAATGAAAAAAACCCCAGCCTTTTAATACCTATTTTCAGAGATGGAGGTGTTCTTCCTTAAATTTCTTTTACTTAAATAGACAAAATAGATAGACTTGAGAGTTAAATTTGGAACCTAAAGGACAAGCACAAGTTTAAAACACTGTATTAATTTGATGACTGACAGATCCTTCTGTTTTCTAGGTTGGACCAGACGATATTGGGAATTTTGATGCAGTGTTCACAGAAGAAATGGTCCCATACTCAGTTTGTGTTTCTTCTGACTACAGCATTGTTAATGCCAGTGTCCTAGAGGCAGATGATGCATTTGTTGGATTTTCTTACGCACCACCTTCTGAAGATGGGTTCTCCTAGGGACATAGAAGTGAAGAGTGGTTTGGAAGCCTTAGGTTGAATTGAAATGTTAGGATTATGGACACATTCCAAAATAGCGTAAATAGTGCCTCGTCTTGTATGTAGGTTTGAAACCTATGAACAAACTTTCTCTGCTGTATAGGAGGAATTTGGGCATTTTGGATGGCTTTCTTTGGGGTTTGAACTGTTTGTTCCTGCTGCAGAAAATATTTTTTAAAACCTTTAAAAAGCATTCTCTACGTATTTTTTAAGCAAAAACACTGTTCTCCTCAATCCCTTTGAGTTTACATTCATACCTATCTAATTTGGCTGGCAAAAACAGCAGCAAATTTAGTAAATTTATAAATGCTTTTGTACTTATTTACAGTGACTTTGTGCTTGAATTGTAACTATGCAAATTGTCTTTTGTATATCCTGGTTTAAAAAAAGGTAAATGTTTTCCCTGTTCAAGTCTTGGAATATGTGTTAATTTACCTGTCAGCACTTAAATGATTTAAGTTAAGGACCAAGATTCTTAAAGGACTTCTGCAGAATGAAAATTTGGTCATATAAAACTGGATTGTTGCTCTTGTACTTGCTGAAGTACCCATTGACTCAACTGGATTATCTGAGGTATGGAGGATTACTCAAAGCAAGGACAGAACAAATTAACTGGATTGATTTGATAACATTACTTATTACGTGTTCTACTTTTCTTTCTTCCCTGAGCTAAGCGTCTATATTTCAACTACATTAAAAATATTTTTGGTTAAAGCTCTGCTTCTCCAAAGATCTAATATGCAATAATCATGGTTACTTCAAAAGTAAGTCAATTAGCTTTGACATTTTGGGGGTGGGTGGTGAGATGATCATGCCAAATATTAGGGATTTTTCTCACAGACTGGTAGTTTAAAACACTCTTATGTTCCAAATTGATTGTATTTCAGCGCTCATAGCTACTTGTCTTTGTGTTCCAGTTTGCACCATTTTAAAATCTTCACTTGCTATTGGGGGAAAATGTAAATTACACTGATAATTTTAAAAATGTGAAAAGCTATTGTATTTCTCATAACATACACATGTATGGACAAACATAATTCTGAACAATTTCTGTTTAAGGAAATTTTTTTAAACAATGCAAAAATTGACTGCAGTTACAATGTATAAAAGGCATATAATGGTAGTAGTTTTATTATATATATTACTTGTAAATAACAACTTATTTTTGTCTGTTACTCCAAAAATGTGCTGTGTTTTTTGTTCATAAATACATTCAGTTAAATGCCTTGATTTGAGAGAAGTCTGGTAAGATACTGATACATCATAATGATACATAAATTGAATGAATGTTATATAAATTTCAGTATCTAAGTCACGTTGTTTTTGGCAAAATAAGCAGCTAAAATAAATACTCTTTATACTGCACCAAAATCTGGTGAGAATTGAGAACCTAGGGGGAGAGAGTGTATCAAATTGTAATTCTTTTGAAATAAATGTTGTATCAATATATTAGAAGAGTGGAAAGTAAAACAGGATTCCTTGCTTACCTCAAGGAGTATCTCCGAGAGCACAGTCTCCTGCATAGTGGTTAAGTGATGCTTAGCAGTTGCTACATGAGGATTTGGAAGGAGTGATTGGGTAAAAGTAAGAATTGACATTGGCAGTGGAGGAAGGAAGGAACTTGTATCATTTGTGGGAGCAGAATGGTGGCTTGGCACTCATTTTCCATAGTTCTCTTCTGCAAGGGTTGAAAAAAGCTGTTCAGGACAACCAACAACAGTGTGAAATTGTTTCCTTGCCATTAAAATAACTTGGAAGTAACAGCCCTGGGGTTTTTTAGTGTGGGGTTGGGGGGGATGGGGTTTGGTTGTGTTGTTTTTTTGGTTTTTGTGTTTTTTGGTTTTTTTATTTGTTTATTTAAAAATTTTTAACATGGCTTTCTGATGGACTGGGAAACAAATTGATGGTATGAAAGGAAATACTCATTTTCATGCTGAATTTTTAGTCTATGCTCCTGAAATTACTGTGAAATTATGTGGCTTCTGTAATTACCTTCTCTTTATGGCAAAGAGGTGCAGTGCTGTAGAGGGATGGGAAGGAGAAGGAATACTTCAGAAATCGTTGTTGTGGGAACTAGCACCCTTTTTTTGTCTTGTGTTCCAAGATGTTCATACATAGCTGCCAGACTAGATGAAGGGGTTTTTTGGTTTTTTTATTTTCTTGTCAGAATTCAGGGCTTCTTTCCTTTAAAAAATAGTGTGGCAGTTGAAGTTATTTCTGGGAGAGCAGCTTAAAAATGGCTTTTTAAGCTTTTTCCTTCAGCAGACTGTGCCTTTTTGGCAAAGTGTGAATGTGTTCAGCACATCACTTGAAGTACTTAAGTTTTTTTAACTAAAGGTTAACACTGTTCAACATCAGTAAAATAAAGCCTCACAGTATTTCTGTACCCAGTGCTCTTGTTCCAAACCTCTGTGCATCCCTTGAGGATGGTTTCCAAAGTAAGACGTGTGGAGTGTTGTAGCTGCCTCCCCCAGGGCTGAGCTGAAAAGTGACATCTGAAAAACCTGGTAAAGCCTGGAGAGGAGAGTGGACTTGCACAGCAACCACCTCTGCTACTCCTTTCCTGTTTTGGCTGATATAAAGGGAGGCAAAATTTGCCTTTTTGTGACTAGTGCAGGGGATTTTGTTCTGCCTGTCTGTAGTGGAAGGGGATTGTTCCTGCCCTTGCAGAGAGAGCCCAAGCACCCCTCCCATGAGGAGCAGGCCTTTCTCCAGGGCTGTGGAGGCCGGGAACGGAGCTGCTCTGGTGGACTCCGATCGCTCGACCTGGGGGGAAAACGAGAGAGACCACTCGAAAGATGGACTGACTGCAATTCAGCACGGTTGTTATAAAAATGTGAACTGAACTAGGGCACAAATAGAGTTCAGAAGTGCTCTCCCGGAGAGGTAAGTTTGGGAGTGCCTGACATGCTAAAGGCAACAGTTAAATATGCAATATGTGTTAATGACAGAAAATGGTTCTGTAAGTACGTTGCCGCAGTACTTTGTGCGCAGACAGAGCCATGTCCCGTGCCCAGTGCCCTGCCCGCGGGTGAAGGCAGTAGCCGTGTGGGGCCGAGGCGCCAGTCCCGCTGCTGGCCGCGGGGCTGGGGCAGCCGTGGGTGCGGGGCGGGCTGGGACTGGCACCGAGCACGGGCGCTGCCCCTGCGGGCCGTGCCTGTCCCCGCGCCGACGGGTGAGGGCTGAGGGGGCAGCAACGGGAGCCGCCCCGTCCCGCCGGGAGCCGCCCCGTCCCGAGGCGAGCCCTCGCTGCCGCCCCGCAGCGGGCCGCCCTCTCCCCCCCGGCTCGGCGCTGAGGGCAGCCCGGCCCCCGCGGTGCCCGCTGCTGCCGCTCCAGCAGGGCCGGGGCAGGACGGGACGTAGGAAGCCTGGAGAATAGCTCGGGGAGAGGTCTGTGAGGCAGGGGTGCCGATGGCAGGAAGCTGAAGCCAGGCGGGAGATGCTGGGTGTCTGTGTCGAGTCACATCTGGAGTGGGGTTAGCAGGCTGTGGGGACACTGGTGAACACCATCACCCTGGTCAGGCTTTATTTTCCGAAGCTTAGGCGATGGCTGCTGAGTGCACGAGTGGGGCCATCGCTCAGTCCTTGCTGAATATTTCAAGGGATGGAGTAGCAATTGAGCAGGAGTAATCCCAAAGCCACTGGGAGGAGGGGCGGGAATCCCTATTATAAATTGTCTTTTAACTTGTACCTTTAATTTGTTATTTCAGGCACTGAACGCATTCCAGCCCACAGAGTTCTCAGGCCACAGGGTTTAGGCTGCTGCCACACTGAAGTTGTGCTAGAATCCAGTTACTCCTCTTGGATATTGATCTCTGTCCTCCCAAAGGCACTTCTGTGAACTCCTACAGGGAATCTCATGCTGTGAGCTTTGATTCCTCATCAGCTCAGTAATTCCATGTCCTATCCTTTACCAGGTAGTTAAGTCTCATTTAGGTTCGAGTATTGATTCATACTGGCTGTCTACAGAGAGAACTACGGTCATTTTGCAGAAGAAAATACAAAAGACATTAAAACAGATGATATATACAAAATACCGTATTTTTGCCTTAGTAATTCTCCTTGTAAAGTCTGCAAAGTAGTGCTTCATGGTACATGACTCTACTCTTAGAAAAAAATAGAAAAATATGTGGGTAATACACAATGAAAACTGTACTGAAGAGCAGGTTCAGCTCTTGCAGTTGTAAAAGCTTTGCCAGTGGGAATCAGAATTGAACATCTGTGAAAATGCATGGAAATAAGTGCAAAATCAGCACCATAAGTGAGTGCTACATGAGATCACAGCAGGGTAGGAAAGTAAGTAAAGAGATGTTGCCCACTTTCACACTTTTAACAGCTATGACAGACTTCTCAAATAAGGGAGATAAAATTTTAAGACTTACTTTTGATAGAGTGATTATGAAATCTACAGGGGAGGTTAAATTAAATGGAAACTTTTATTTCATGGCTTAGGGAATTAGGAGAGTGAAATAATTCACCGAGAAAATGAAAACACTAGAGCACTCTTCAGAAATTTACTCTAGAAATAGGGTATGCTTCAGTCATTGGAAAGAGCTTTAAAGTGGATTTTAAAAATCCTTCAAGAATTGCCTAGTTTGAAAAACACTATTTTCATTTTGTGTGGCTTTGTTAATATGTACCTTTATTATTACTGTTACAGCATGGCCAGCACTACCATCATTTCTTCACGGTTTATTCACACAGTTAGATAAAGAGTGCAAAGATCTTAGAAGATGGATCCTGAAACACAGAAAATGAGGGAAGTTGTCCTTGTCTACCTTGACAGAAGTGGCGGCCTTCAGAAATTTGTGCATGATTGCAAAAAATATAATGGTATTACTCAATACATAGTCTGTTAAATTTATATATAACGTTACACAAATCTGTTATTTTAAGATACTTTTTTGTTCCTACAGACTCAAAACAAAGTTATGCTGTTTATCGTTTCATTATTTCAATTAATCCTTCTGACATTGCTGAATTGGATGCAACTCTTGGAAACTATATTCTTCATAATCCCCTACAATCTGCACAGATTTTTCAGTCAGTAAGTGTTTAGTAGATGAGTAGACAAAAGTGCATCATCTAAATTTTAACTAGATTTTCCTTTCTAAAATGAAGTTATTTTTCCATCACAGGTATGCTTCGTAGCTATTAAGACACTATCATTAATTGAACAATTGCAGACAGAAGCCCAGGTGAGTCTTCATTGGTTTTCTCCATTTAGATCTTGAATCTTCTAAGTATAGTGAAATATTAACAAATATTTTTGTATTAAGTTTTCATTTTCCCTTTAGTTGCAGTATTATTTTTAATTAAAAATAGCTGGAATTCTCACCCTACCACATTGGAATTGTGAGATTAATTAATATGAAACCCAGTTACTCTTCATGTGTTTCAGAAAGTTTTTAACACTTATGTATTAAATTGTGTGTTTGTCCATGAAAAGTAAAGCAGTTTTAAATAAAAATGTTTATATGATATTAATGCCATTGTGTCTCTTGCTAGATCAGTATATTGCTGAAACCAACACATTTGCCACCTTTACCAAGTTATGTTCTGAGTCTTTCTACATATCCCTTTAATTACACATCTCAAAGATTTTATATGTCTGAAGGGATAGTGATTGCAATGGGAACTGTAACAAAATACACACAAGGAGCAAGATTTCTTTGTACTGAGGAAACCTGTCCATTCTCTGAAGGTAGTAAAAAATATAAAAAGCTTTTGAATAAATTTAGTAATAAGAGATTAAAAACCTAGCCTAACAAAGGTATTTTCCTATAAAGTTTTATTGTGAATACATTTTTTTAATGAGCACTGCAGGATTTTTGTTAATTGAAAGGAGTGGACTTGCTCAGCGTTATTAAATGTTTTGGAAGAATAGCTATGCCAGCAATTCCTTTTCATGTCATTCATGTCATGAGAGGCCCTAAGTACTTTTAAGGCTGTTTTTATCCTTCTTTTGTAAGAGAGACCATAGAGTTATAGAAGAGATGCAAAATCCCAAAGTCTGGAGACTGCAGATTAAATCACACAGACATCTTTACGAGGACACGTACCTCTAATAGTGACTATCCATATCCCATGTCATTCCCCCGCCAAGCAGAAGCTGCAGTGGCTCACTCCTCAAGAAAGCCCGGCCAAGCTGTTCAGCTTGCGAGTGTGCAGTAGGAAACTCTGCCATCTCGTGGCCAGATACAATAAATCAGATGGATTATTTTAGTGGAATATGTAAGGGAGGCTCATCTGAAGAAACATGTAGTAAATTTAGAATTTCACTGCCTAGTATTTTAATTTCTTCTGTTCTTCATGGCAAATTTAAAACTAAAGCTATACCCTCCTTTTAAATGGTTGGTAAATTATTACTTTTCTTTAGGGTTTAGGTGCATCAGAGTGCATTGTCCTGGAGCTACAGAGTCTGCTACAGTGAGGACTGATTTTGTGTGTAGCTTGTGTTCTTCACCACTGCAGGAAGACATGAAATTTAGAGTACTTGGTGGTAGGATCTATGTAATCTAACTTTTAGATCTGGTAGTTTCCTACTTCTGTTACACAATAAGTAAACAAAATATTTAAGTGGAAAAAGCCTACTTAAAATACACCAGTCTTTTAAAAAAAAATATGTTTTCAAGAGAATTAACCTTTTTCTTTGCCTTTGTTTTGAAAGATAAACAAATAGTTGAAATGATTGATGCTAAAATTCTGAATGCTTTGAAAGGATATTCCATTGATAAATACCATTTTAGGATTCAGGCATTTACATTGTTCTTGAGAGGTAAGCTGAACTTTGGAGTTCTGTCAAAAATGTTTTAGAATTGATCTGTAATAATCCCTTGAAATTGTAGCTCCATTTTTTTTTTCTAAAATTATGAAAGTCATAATTGATATTGCAGTTCTTCCTGTACTCTCCCCCTCAATTTTATAAAAGGTAGCTAGGTGACAAAGCAGTGTGTACAGGTGATTGCAGAGTGTACATAGCAAAACTTAAGACATTCTTGTGTCACTTTTACATCTCCGTTTAATTAAAATCTCCTGGCCAGCTCGGCAGTGTCTTATTCTAACTGTTGTTTGTTTTTTCCTCCTTTTTACTTCCTTTGGTCATGCTGTTCTGTAATAACTTTGTGTTTATTTAACATCCTTCCTCAATCTAGCTGTTTTCCACATTCCACCAGGATTTTTGGCTCCTACTACCACTGCTGTCCACTACAAACATTAAATGATTTCTAATGTTGGTATCTAACTGAAATCACAACTCAGCAACATACTTCCATTAATTCTTAAAAAGACCCCAAACAAACACGGAGAAAAGCAACAAAAAATCCTCTTCCATTCCAAAAGCCTAGGGAATTGTATGGTTCATTTATTGAAAACTAAATAGAAAGAACTTGTAGTACTAAAATTAAAATAAACATTTATAGAACAATCTATGGTCAAGATACTGAGAGTTGCATGCATTAAATTTCTGCTGGCTGTAGTGATCAGTGTGGTTACAGTTTTTCTCAGGCTGAGATTGAGATCTGGTTGGATTTCTCATTTTCAAAAAAAAAAAAAGAGATTTGGTTTTCTAAGGTGCACAAAAATATAAAGCTTCACAAAACTGTTTGTGTGTCTTTTTGAAATCTGTGTAGTTTGTACCTCCTCTTTATTTTGTTGGTTTTTTTCTCTGACATTTTATAGGACAGTGACTGATAATGGTGGTGCCACAAGTTTCAGAGTAGGAAATAGAGTTGCAAAAAACTATCCATTTTCTTTTCAATGCAGGACTAAATGCACTGTCCATTTTCTTTATAATCTATTTTCCCTCACCTGGTATGCCTTCCTTACCTTTTGCACTAAATAATTAAAATTGTATGTTTCGTTTTATTCTAATCCATTATCAATCTGGCATCCAGCTGTTTTCTGCCAATGTTAAATCATAAAATCAAACATTCAAAATGTGTAGTTTTCTGACCATGTCTTTAAAACTGTTTTTATGCTCTAACATATCTGTAGCTTTCCCCCCCCCACACTTAGTTTTTTATTATTTGCAGATGAACTGGCCAATAAAATGACAATAGGAAACCACTACAGGATTATAGGAATTCCAGCTTTTGTACAGAATGGCCTACAAGCGACTGCATGTATAGAAGTCAATAGTGTACAGCTCTACAAACCAAATGGTAAGAAAATTCCATTAAAAAATGACTTAAAAAAAAAAAACCAAAAACCTCCTAGAAAAAATCTTGAGAATTGGTACAGTTTTTTATTATCTAGAGGTCCAGATTACAAAAGCACTCGGGGACTTTCCTCTTACAGTTCGAAATGTGTACTTCCTGCTATTTGAGAGTATCTGCTTTGCCTACTTTCTATGCCATTGGGAAACTCCCTAATGATCTACTGTAGTTCTTCAACTTCTCTTTCCGTCTTCTCCTATCCATTGGAAAGTACTTTGAAAGCATATAAAATGAACCTGATACTTTGGTTTGTTTTTCCTTTCTTATTCCATCAGTTCTAGCAGATCATGTCTGCTACATTTTTAGCAGTAAAATTAAGAGTGTCAGATGCTTACATTCTGAATTTGTGCTTAAAACACAAATTCTTGGTAAGTTTTGTTCTTGGTAAGTTTTTGAATTAAGACTCCAATGGTGATTTGTTCTAACATACCTGCATAGATCTCTAATGTGTTTGTTCACCTGAACTTTGTTTCCATTAGGTCCTTCTTCTGTCAGTCACAATTTTAAGTATCTGCTCTCACTGACTTCAAGCTCATGCTGGAGGTTTACTGCCGTCCTGGCCAACATCTTTGCTTCTCAAGTTGTTCCACCAGGAACTTACAATACTCTTAAACTTGCAATATTGCTGAGTCTAGTACAGACATCTGAAAAAGAAAATGCAGATTATTTGGATCTCTTGATTATGACAAGTGACACACTAGTAATTGACAGGTAAAGAGATTCCTTTTTTTCCAACATAAATTAGAATTTAAAATCTAGTCTTTTTAAAGATTTTAAGATTGGTCTCACATGAAAAGCTAGAGACTTTGTTTTAAAAGAATATGCAAGGCTCCAACTTAGTTAAATACTCAATTTTTATCCCTGGGACATTTTAGTTTCTTTCAAATGATAAATCCAGATCAGAACTTCATTAATCATAAAACCTCCTAAAACTCTCATAAGATTATGGTAAGAATTTAACACTAGCACAGTTTTTCAGAGCTCAGATAAAACATTCTTCTAAAATCAAAACTGAAGACTGTCCCAGAAGCTGGTAACAAAAAAAAAGGGCTCAACTTTTCAAACCTTGTGTCAATTTAAGCCCTCTCATCACTGACTCCCAGCTATCAACCTTTTGAATAAATAAGCAGTGTATAAATAGATACTTATATTTTTATATTTTTCGTAAAAAACATTCTAATAAGGCATCAGAATTCACATATATCTTTACACATAGACTATAAATCTGGTTGTGTTGACTTTAAATATTTTTACTGTGCATTTTCTGTATTTACCTG
>VZTT01042004.1:39304-67077 GCA_013400855.1 Buphagus erythrorhynchus | reverse complement strand
AACAATAAACTGTTAACACAATTTAACATACACTTCTGAAAATAAAATATGCTCAGATTTACATTAATTTAAACAAAGTTACCTTCTCCTTCCATAACCTAAAATCTCTGAAAGGGGTAGGAATTTTATTTTCCTTTGGAAGTTATTCAACCAATTCACTAATACTTTTTGTTGTGAAAAAAATCCCAAAACTTTGACCACTTCAAAATTTAGCTATAAAAATTAGTTGAAATTTTTAAAAACATGAACTGCAAGATTTCTTTTTTCCCAGGTTAAGATTAAGATTTCTTAAGAGTAACAGGAGTTCAGTGTTTTAAGGATCAAAACATCTGGTTTATATTAAAATGGTTGCACACTGTAAATCATGATCAATACTGTAATTTGTACTATCTTGCATGTGCACCATATTTACTGTCAGCAGCCTGTCAAAGTAGGCATTTCCTACATATTTCCATTGGTGCAATACCCTATTTACTAATTCTTACTAATTTTACTTAGTAATTTTCTCCCAGGTCGTAATAGTAGGGCAAACCATGCTCTGACATCTTAAAATCATTAAGAGCCTTTGATTGTGGAACCAGACAGACAATTTACAATCTCTCTGTGCCAAAAAACATAGTACAGGGGATGAAAAAGATATTTTATACCTTCTTTCTCTGAAAGAATTGGAGGGGAGTGTGTAACTCAGGAAGGCAGAGCTTGCAAGTTCCACCTTTTCATTTTTCCCAGATGGCCAGAATTACTAATCCTCTAAACTTTAAATCACTGGAAAAGTTTCTGTGGAATAGAAAGAGGAGTTAACAATGTGGAGTTAAATTACAAGACATATTTGATTTCCTAGGAATTACTTCTGCAAACCATGATTTGCCTCATGTTTAATCCATAAGAAATACAGTCTTGATGACAGCTGTTGGAGAGCAGGCTTGAATCTCTACTTTTATATTCAAAGTTAAACAATTAGTTTTGAAGCTGGTTTCATGTTAAGGATGTTTTGTTGTTGTTGTTTCTAAGTGAGTCTTAATACTTAGTAAGTTTTTTTTAGAAGTGAATGATTTAACAATTTATGACTGACAGAATTATTTAATCCTCCAGGATTCTGAATTACAGCTTATGTCTTCTGCCTCGTGGCATACGACACCCACCTTCCAGTGACATTTTTCCTTCTGTGTCCAAAGACAAACACGGAACTGGAAGTGCCAGTATTCAAGCTTGCAGTGCTGTGCTGGCCAAGGGTGGCATCTGTTACATAGGAGACTTAAGTTCATATAAAAAGGATAAACTTGAACTTCTACAGTCTGGTAATCTCCCACCTCCTAACAAATGAGGGGACAGAACTAAACAAATACAAGCAAATTCAAGGCTAGGTTTGTTCCCCAGCTTATGGCCCTCAAATGCTGCAAAAATCTGTGTGCTGGTTTTAATGGGTATGTGTAAGAAACAAGGACAAAAAAGCCAAGGTCCTGTAAACTTAAATCTGCTACGCTACAGACATTATTAATCATAACAATTCAGCAATCATAATCATGACTAATTTCAGATAGAATTTACAGCTAAGCTAGATCTGTCACATAACTAATAAACTTTGTCTTATCCTAGTGCTAGAGAGCAGAACAACAACAGTATTTATTCCTGGGAAGAAGTATGGAGAAGAGGCTGACCAACAAGTTACTGTTTCAATTCAGACCAACTTTTGGTCCTTTGTAGATGTGGACTCTTCCTCAAAGAAACATATACAAAAGGAGAACTTTCTAATTGGACAGATGGTAAAGCACATGCCTTGTTCTGAGAGGAATTGTGCTATAGCTGTCATTTGTGTTCATTTCCCCCTATAAAATAATGAAAACAATAGTATTTTCCAGAAAGTCACAACTTAAGCAACTTTAAATCAAGTATCTTCTAAAATGAGATAGCTTTCCCAAAAAAGTAGGTGTCATTCAAACAAAATTTTACCAAGTATTACAGGTAATTCATTAGATAATCTTGAAGTATAAGTGGATATAGGATATTTCAGATATAAAATACGGTGATGCTTCTACAAGTCAAAAATCCAAAATAAAGTAGATGTTTTCTTTCTATGGGTCTTTTCTTTAGGATGTCAGTTTGATTCCAGTTAACCTTGTAGATAGTTTTGGACTCTTGATCTATAATGAGTTTCCTTCTTGTCGCCTGTCTTCTCCTGTTGTACATCATATCTTGAAAAAAGCCATTAATCCTGAAGCCATGCTGTACAAAGTCTCACAGCAGTTCAGAACACAGGATTATGAGGAGGTAACAGATTATACACAATAATTTAAAAATGCATTATATTTGTGAATATCATATTGGGTTTGGCATCAGAAGGTTCTCTATGCTGTCTGATTATTTTTAATACTCACTTTCTACCCTTTCCCCCACTGTACTCCCACTAGCACTATTAGGATCATTGACAAAAGCAGCTTCAGTTCTTGAAAAGGGTCACTATAATAAATACAGTTTGAGCATGTTTCTGGAAAACATGCTAAGTTAACATTCATATGAGAACAGATCTCCAGTATCTCTATTGACCAAAAAGTTTACAAGCAGTAGTAGAAGTTAATATTCCATTCTAATAATATTGTCAATATCTGTAGCATAACTAAAAGATGATTTCCCCCCCCAGAAGTGTTCAAGTCCAGGTTTGATGGGGCTCTAAGCAACCTGGTCTAGTGGAAAGTGTCCCTGCTCATTGCAGGAGAGTTGGGACAGGATCATCTTCAAGGTCCCTTCCAACCCAAACCATTCTATAATTCTGTTTACTATCCAAGATCTGTCCTTATCATTATCCTTCATAACTTCCTTATTCAGCATAGCCAAATGGTGACAACTGTCTTTACTATTAAAACTATTGGTAGCCTATATTATCCAGCTGGTATTACTATGCTGCTGGTATATTAAAAGGTGTGGGGAAAAAAGGTCAATTCCTTATTCTCCAGTTAAATATTTAAAATGTATGCCCTCTCTCTAGTTTATTTTGTTTGCTAGGAATCTTCATGTTGTACTGAGTTCAGAAGCAGAAAGTCTCATTCAGGGCTATTATCTTGCAAGTCGCAGGGTGAGAAGAGATTCCATTCATGGATCAACATTATCAGCCTCTGCACTAAAAATTCTGTATGTCCTACTTTCCATTTTCAAAGAGAAATTGTGCTAATCTGCTCAGAAACTTGTTTAAGAAAAATCTACATAAGACTCTTGTTTTGAAAACTTCAAGCATAAATAATCTTACTATTTATGAATGCCATTTGTTTTATATATTGACACTGCTAAAAGAAACCCAAGTTCAAACAACTTTGTCAGGCAAAAAAAAAAACAACAAAAGAAACCCCCAGCTATTTATAAAACATGTATCATTATTAGAGCTATCTAGGAAAAAAAAAAGGGGGGGATTTAAATACATACAGCTTTATTATGGGAGCAAAAAAGTATTAATGGATAACATGCCAAGTTCCACTTTTTAACACAAAAAGTTAATGCATAATATGTATTTTGTCAGTGGTAAGTGTAACTGCACAGCTGACTTATGAAAAAAAACACCCCAGTGTTAACTTGTAATTTACACAAGTGTTTGACAGAGGCTAACAGACACTGTATTCATGCCTTCAGTATGTTTTATTTCTGACATGCTTATATTGATCTCTTAGGATTTCACTGGCTAAGGCTCATGCCAAGCTCAGTTTAAGACAGACAGTACTTGAGGAAGATGCAGTGATTGCCATCTTGTTACTGGAGTCATCGCTGACCCTAAAACATGGTAAATAATGCACAACAGTTCCTTAGTCTTGGGTGCATCACTGTCACATTTTGTCAGTCTGAAAACATTTTACATCCATTGACTATGATAGCAGGTAATTTCAAATCAAAATCCAGAACTTCCACTGAAGACTGGTATTGGAGAGGTCTGTCAGTTTCTCTCAGTGCTGTATGTCAAAAGGTCACAGGCCAGCACCAAATCTGTCCTTCCTACTGGTTTATTTAAGGCACTGCTACTCTCAGGTTACACTAAGGACAGATCTCCCTCCCTGGGGAAACCAAAAACAAGGGTTGGATTTTTTTGTTTACTAAGCATCAGTCTTATTTGTTCACACAGATTTGGAAGTGAGGTAAGAATTATGATCTAGGATTGCATTACTAAGTAATTTGCATCACAGCTCTTTTTTCCCCCTCAAAGTACTGGCAAATACCAAGTCTTAAAGCTTAATTTCTTTTTTGCCTAGGCACATCTGCATTATGTGTAGCACCAAATCCTGTATTTCCATTTGACCTCAGTGATGAAAATTCCCTGCAACAGAGAGATATTTACCTCATCCAGTGTCACCATCAACTGCTGAAGTTTATTGCTGCCTATAGCCCAGGAATTCACATTAACACTCATGAAGAGTAAACACTTTAAGTAAAGCCTGAAGCTTTGGCTTTTTGAGAGGCTACAGTTAGAAATACAAAATTACTAAAAACTTAGAAGACAGTTCAGTGATGTTTTACCAAGTAATAAAGCATAGCTAACCGGACTTAAATTACAAGTTTCGTGACTTATTTGAAGGCAGGAGAGATGTCTTCATTCTGGAAAGCCACGGCCATACAGTCCTAACCAGAACTTCCCTTCCTGACTACCACTCTCCACTCACAGTTAAGCAAGGAGTAATTTAGGATTCAGGATTTTTAATGAGACTACAACTAAAAATTAAACCACCAGTTCAGAATCCAATATTTTATTTCAGCTACCTGAATTCTGCAGTTTTTCTTGTTGCTTCCTTTCAAATGTATCACCCAACGGGTTAAGGAGTTTTAAGAACATTACAACTCTTCTTTTCATAGTTTAAGTCAACAGTCTGTACTTACTCACTGATGATGTATAGATTTGGAAATGTATAAAAGTATTATCATACTGCTTCATGTTCTGTCTTTTTTCTTATTACATTACAGCAACATGAGATTAGACAAGGCTGTCAGATGCTTCTGCAACCAAAACCCAAATAAAACAAAAAAGCCTGCAAAACAAACAAACCACGAAAGAAACCCACCAAACCACCCCAACCTGCAAAACCCAGTGTTTCCACATTTTATATAGACTGCAGGGGCTAGTAGAGTGCTACAGTTAAAAAAACATTAGACAACCTGGTAGGCAGGTAGCTCAATGAGTTCAACTCTACCTCACTGTAAAAATAAATGAAGAATGCATGGTAGGAGATGAGGTGTTTGGATCCCAGTATGCCTCCCCAGCTATGAGCCTTCCTGTGCTTCATCCTCCTAGTAAGGATATAGCACTAGATATAATCCTCAGCAAGCCTTGCATCCGAGAGATACACGTTAAATAAAAAAAGCTGCAGTAAAATTGTACAGATTTTCTGTCAAATCTGGACAAGCTGGGTATTTAAGGCTTGTGTTACTGCTACCCAGGATGTCATCTGAACAGGATCAGAGTGCTACTGTTCCCATAGCATCAACAAAAAAAAAATAAGTTACTGAAAACAGAAATCCAAGATTTTATTGATACCCACTACTAACACCGTAAACATTCATTCAGACAACACAAGTTTTCCCACATTTTAATCTCTGTCTTATTCACTTTTGATCCATTTATTTGATACACTCAAAAATTAATACTAAATTCAAAGACTGCCCATAAGGCCACTTCTCTTTCTAGAGTGACATTCTACCCTGAACTTCATTCCAGGATTATTCATTTTCAGTGAACAGCTACTCCCCTGCCATACTATGGAACCAAGCAGTATTTCTGATGAGCAGGAAGGGCAATGGAAGCATTTCCAAGTGCATTAGAACTCCACATTCCAGGCTGCTGTTTTCAAGCTAAGAACAATAACAATAATGAGTTAGTTTCCTGTACCCTTAATCAATCAATACAAAGGTATTACCCTCACTGGCATTTCAGATCTCAAGATACACATCAAAAAACATTCAGATGGGTAAACGGCAAAAGTCTCATCATTATGCCAGAAAAATTACTCTTTAAGAGTAGACTGAAATGGAATTCTTTTATAAGTCACTATTTTTGAGAAGCAATATTAAGGGATTTTCTGCAAAAGGAGCACAACATTTTACTCTTGCTTCTCCCCAGTTTGTCCCATGAGCTCTTGAAAATTGGAAGACTTCTAGCAGTACCACAAGGAAAGGACTGTTGCCAACACGGCCAGTAGACTTTCCCTGGATGGCAGTACAGCCTGCAGGAGCCTGAGAACTGTGACAGTAAAAAAGCAACTGACCTCCTTGAACACCCACACTTCTACAAGTGGGTGGACTCTCCTGTTGGCCCTTTGTGCACACACAAGGCTGGAAGTCAGTAGAGGTGTCACAGAACCTTGAAAAAAATAAATAAAATCAGAAGTGACAGGAGCAAATCAAGCTGGGAAAACCCTACTGATAGCTGGCACATCAGATATACAACACTGCTCATCACAACATTCAGTTGGGTAAACGGCAAAGGGTCATCATCACTATGCCAGCACTTTCCTGCCTATGTAACATTGCTTTTTCCAGGTACTAAATACAATGGAATTGGTTAAGTCTGTCTCAAGAGTTGTACTTCCATAAGCTGAAGCAGAGCCTTTGTTTTAACTGCTAAGCACAGAAAAGATTGAGTAAAGCCAAGAACAAGAGAAAAACAGCTCTGTTTGGGCACAAAAATGCAGGTCCCTCTCTTACATTCAAACCCCAGATGCCAAGTATCTTTCTAGAGGTAAAGCTCACAACCACAGTCACCTTTCCCTTTGGAATATATTCCAAGACTGACACAGTTAAAGCTGACAGCTGACACAGTCTGATCACATGGACTGTGATCTGAACATACTGCTCTTCACATAATTTCCTCCCTTTCAACTAACATCTGCGAATTCTTAAATAAGAAGTCATGTTTCCCCAGTTAAAAACTAGATTCTCTGATACAAGCCTCTCCCTTCTGACTCCTTTGGAATTCTTGGATTGCACCTGCTTTGTTCTGGGGAGCAAGTCTTAGATTTTATACCATAATACCTTTTGTTAGGATTTCAATCTCTTAACCCTACATACAATCAAATTTCTCCTTTTTCCATCTGTAAGGGAATTTGCAAGCCATTAAACAGCTTCAGAAGTCTTGATCTGGATTTCATGATGCTTCCCTCAACATCTTGAAGTACAGTAAGAAATACTTACTTCTGTAGCTCCAGAATTCACGTGGCATCTTTCTTTTTGCAAGGCATGGCAGAGTCCAGACTGAGGATTCCCAAAGCCAGTAATAAACTCATCTTGATCTTCCCTTTCTGCCTAAAACAATGAAAAGATGATGTTTGATTCTGAGAGTTCCACTGCTGAGCCAGCAGCAGAAAGCATTAACACTCCTTCAGGAAGAATAAGCCCGTCCAAGAAACACAAACCCCATGCTCTCTTTGTAATTACCTGGGATAGAGCATCAGCTGACATCAAGGTTAAGCAGAGGCATGACCATTTTCCTAAAACAAGTTCCAGTGTGAGGAATGACTGATTGCAGGACAAGTACAGTGCTCCTAATGACCAGCCAGCCTGGGGAGAGGAGCACCCTGGCAGGGTACAGTCTTTAACCCCAGTTCACTCAGGGGAACTCACTGATGTTTTACCACCAGTTGAACTGAGGTCAGCACTCACACCTCAGCCTGTAATGCAGGAGAGCATCATCCCAGAGGCTGCTGATACTCCTGGGGCCCTGTCCCCGCCAGACCCCACCAGTTTGGATCTGTACCTATAACCCAAAAAAGGGCATAGTCTGGGTCACATCAAAGACCTTGCCCAATTCCCTACAGGAAAAAGAAGGTAATTTATCTTTTGAATTATGACAGACATCTGCTGAGGAAAATGACCTGTCAGCAAAAACAAGTGTCTTTGAATGTCCAATCTGTCATTCCTTTCAAGACTTGATGAGCCAAGAGACAGCTCGCAGTAACCACCACACAGCACAGAGTAATTAGGTCCCTCTCAGTCTCCCATGGCACTCGCTCTCCAGGCAGCCTGCGTGGCTGGAGTGTCAGCCTGAACTGCAGCACCCCAGCACCAGGGGAAACACAGGCACAGCTACAGCAGCGTGCCCATCACTCCTCTCCAGTGGCAGCTTTGGCTCTTCAGAAAAGTACCTGCAAACCATCCCTGCAATTCCTGACATTACAGCCATTATTTGCCATGTCGGGATTTCTTGCATTAACCACCTGGGAGCGCTTCTAATTCCTCTGAGAATGCCAGCAATCACTGGACTGCCGAGCCAGGACCTGCTCCAAGGAGCACGGCGGAGATCGGGCAGCTGACGAATCACACGGATCGCTGCGGACTCATAAGGGATGTTAAAGGTCTGAACGGACCCCAGCGATCATCCAGCCCCAGCCCCTTTCCTGCCACGGGCGGGGACACCGCCCGCTAGACCAGGCTGCTCAAGGCCTTATCCAGCCCGGCTTTACACACCACCTTGGGTTGGGGCACCCACAATCTTCCCGTCCCAAAGGCCTCACCACCCTCACAGCAAAGAACCTCCTTCCATTATGTAACCTAAATTTCCCCTCCTTCAATTTGTACCCAGCAGACTCGGCAGCCGCTGCTGCCGCTCCCACGCCCGAGGCCGGGGCACAGCGGGACGGCTCCCAAAGCACGGATCAGCACGGGCACGTCCCACGCCCGGGCATTTTCCCCTTCCCAGCCCTGGATCTGCCTCCAAAAGGGTCCCACCACATCCATCCACGCACCCACCGAGGCACGCACCCCGACCGGGGGCGGGCAGCGCGGCCGCTCCGGTTCCGACCCGCTTGGAAAGGGCGATTCCTGCCGGATCCCGCTAAATACGCGGGCCAGGGTGGGGTAGGCAGCGCGGCCACTCCGGTTCCGACCCGCTTGGAAAGGGCGATTCCTGCCGGATCCCGCTAAATACGCGGGCCAGCGCCGGCCAGGGCGGGCGCGGCGCCTTCCGGCTGCGCGCGCAGAGGGACACGGGGAGAGCGCCAGGGGCGGGATCGGGATGGGAAGGCAAAGCAAAGCAAAGCAAAACAATCCGTGGCCGCAGGCGCTGTTGGAGTTCCGGCTGAGAGCAGCCGGGAGAGCCGGTCCCTGTGCCGCAGAGTCTGCACGGGCAGCGCCGCCGCTGTGGCCGCGGGAAGTTCCACATGGACCTGTGCCATCCCTCCGAGGGAAAAGCTGTGATGACAATGACCGAGGTTTGCCGAGATCTTTGAGGTTCCTCCAAGAAGAATGCCACCTTTTGGTAGCAGTGTACAGACATTTTGCAACTGTATTCCTAGGCACGTGCATTTTCCTAGACTCTTGCGTTTCAGTATATACGATATGAACTGTTCTTAGGAAATGTAGCACTGGAACCAAACATCAGGTTTGAAGCAAGCAGGTTTAGAGGATCTGTTGTTATCCTGCTTGTAAATTTCTAGAAGATAAAAGCTCTTGCCCTGGTCAAAGGAGTATGTAGCCTAAACTGGTGTCTTGGTTCTGGAACGAAAGGCATAGTTTTGATGCAGAATAATCTGTCTCGTAGAAAAAAAAATCCATACTCATAAATATGGGGAACTCTTCCTAACTGAAAAACTGCTGTTTGTAATTCTGCATGTTCTTAAAGGTCTGTAATAAATCTGTAAAATGCTGAAAATATCTTAGGGATATGGCTACAGTAAGTAGCTACAGTGCTTGCTGCTCCGATTCTCTGGCTGCCTGCAGAGCATTGTAAGTATTTAGTTGTAAATACTGCAGGGGTTGTGGAGAGCTCCAGAGTTTACCATACTTTTTTAACAAAAGTTGTTCTTGGTAGTAGTTTTGTTTTCCTTTTTTCCTAAACGTCATTTTAAAATTAAAAGTCTTCAGAAAGGAGACAACATCTATAAATTCAGAATATTATCATGTACAGTGAGAAACTGATACAAGTCTTGCAGGTCAGTGATAAAGAGTCTGAGATGTATTCTCTGTGCCATCCATTCATAACTTTCCATGTTTTTAACCCTTAACGATAAAGCATTTTTCACACTTACAAAATCAACTATGTTGGAAAAGACTACTGGTCACCTTTCACTGATTACCACCTTGTCAATTTGATCACAGTACTAAGTGGCACATCCTGACTTTTCTTGAACAGCTCCAGGAGTGGTGACTCCACCACCTCCCTGGGAAGCCCATTCCAATGCTTAACAGCCCCTTCTGTGAAGAAATTCTTCCTGATGTCCAACTGAACCTCTGCTTCTTGGATATGCAGTCAGAATCTTACAATGAGATTCTAAGGAATAAGCCTTTTAAAAACACTGAGGAATTTTTTTTTTTTTTTTTACCTTTCTTGAATACTGTCTCTTCCAGGTATATTACCTTGTTTAAAGCTCAGAATGCTGCAGAGGTAGCTGAGAGCTCCAGATCTTACCACAGTAGTTTTTTTGAAAGTTGTTCTGGCTAATATTTTTGTTTTCCTAAAACAAAATTTTTAAATTTTTAAAAATTTTTAAATTTAAGATAGCATCTATAAATATAGAGTATTATCATGTACAATGAGAAACTGATAACAGATTTGGCAACTCAAAATATATAATACTCACTGAATAATATTTAATAGAACATTTACCTCAGCAATAACAAACGATATGAGAAGGTAGTACAGTGTTTTACAGAACAGATACAACAGATGACATTTGTGCATTTAGTTTCAACTCTTCTTGCCTAAATACAGATGTTTAAATGAACAAGTGTGCTACCAACAAGCCAACACTTTGGTGTCACCTGCTCCAGCATGTGAACCCCTTAAATGAAATGAGCAGACTCGTGGTTGTGCTGGGGTAGCAAACACAGGCTGAGCCCAGAACCTGCAGCACAGTCCTGTGGTGGATGTAAGCAGTGCCCAAATTACTCTGTGCATGAGGGACAGGTCTCTCAGCACATTTTTACTCCATGAACAGGCATCCACATTCCCAGCAATAGCTACAAACATGTAGGACTGTCCAGTGGGTGCAGCCCTGACCTGGCTGCGGTCAGGGGATTTCTGCTGTCAGCTTTAAGCAGTGGAGAAAGTCTATGTGGGATTACAGTTGCTATTTTTAGCCTTGCCCTTCTCTTTTCACCCAAGCCTGTTTTGCCCTGTACTTGGCCACTAGCACATCACTTCTTCTCTCTTTTCTCACAGCGCTTGTCCCAGAGAGGACAAGGATACTTAACTCTGCGGGCAGCTCCTTGCTGCTGCTGCTGCTCGGATTGGTGCTGGCTGCAGTCACCACCTCCCACTCCCCCTCATTCAGATGGCAGCAATGACAGAAACCAACGGTGTGTCACACTAACTTAATGAGGTATTAATTACATTTAAAAATCAATGCCTTCTCCTCTACAAACAGCATTTCAGGAATTATAGTTTGTCTGTAGATACTGTTTTTTAACTTAAATATATATATATATAAGGTGTAATAAATAACCATTTTTTTGAAGCAAGAAGGGAGGTTAGATCTGTGAAGATGTTGATGTTTCCCCATGGTTTGCGCTGTCTCCTTGTGCCGAGTGAGTCAGAAACTGTCCCGTGGCTCCAATGTACAACCTGGAACGCATGGGCCACTTCTGCAAAAGAGACAAGCACAGCACTGAGACACCCGGGATCTTTGCACTCCAACTGCAGTTCTCAGCAAAGATTTGATGGAATCATGGTACAAGAGAATAGCAAACTGTTGCTATCACCAAGCAGTTCCTGTTTTGTCATTCGCTGGAAAATGTTTGGAGCTTGATAAGGGAGCCTCAGCTTGGATATTTGCTTTGGTAATTAACTGTGAGGCACAGCTCCCAACCCTGCCATGCCCCAGCAGACAGGAGCAGGCCGTGCTGGCCAGTCAGCCTAGCTCAGTTTGTGTCGTAGATGTTCTGTTAGTAGAATAAAACAAAGAATTCCTTCTCAAGGCACCAGGGATGCTGCAGGGATACACCTGCACCTGTAGGGATTGCTGCCCCATGTGTACACCCATCCCTGCTGGCTTGCCCCCACAACACCACAGGGGCTGCTGCTGAAGGCTGTGAGTCTAAGGGAATTTAATGTAATTTCACCTTGGCAGTCTTCAGCACTCTCAGCTTCTTATTCTTGTCAGCTCCAGGTATTTCAGATGCCACAATTCATCGTTACACTCACTGATTTTTGGAATCATCAGTTACTCTTGGTGTTAAATATTTATTCTGACAGCTTGAGTTTCTTAACCCCAGCAGCCCCAACAGCCCAACTGCAAGCAGCCCTGTGGATTGGGTGGCTGCAGCCAGGCACCCAGAACTTGGGAGGGAGTATCCAGCTCCATTTGCTGTGCCAAGTTCAGTGTTAGAGAGGTGGATACTTGAAGGCACATCTTGTCACACACATTGGATGCAAAAATACCTGAAACATAGCCACACATTGTTCCAAAAGAATGCAGGTTTTTTAAGACTCTTTTGGGAACAGACTGGCACCTTTCCTGTGGGTAAGGAGCACTCAATAGTACTGCAGATAAATCTCAGCTCTTCTGTTCAAAGACCTAAAGCAGCTGCATATTCTCACTTAGAAAGGCTGTACGATCTCATTCAGTAATTTCATTTCAAGAGTGATGTTAAGAGTTTGTCACCAATAAACCATCCAAGTTTAAAGTCATTAACCATATTTTTCATTCAATGTAGACACAACTGTTCTTGGATATTTAACTTTCCTCACTATTTGCATTTACTAAGCTTAATCTATCAGTTTAGTTAAAGATTTTATCTCTAAAGGTTGTCTCATATCCTGTGTTTTGGGGTTTTTGAAGCATATACTAGGATTTGACTGTGACACATTCATCAAATACATTCATAAAAATATAATTGCTTAAGAGAATCTAGTATTGCTCTCTTCCAGTAGCCTGGGAAGTGGGCATCTGGATAATTTAACTGCTGTAATAACTCTTCAAGAGTATTTTTCTGCCAGTAGTAGTTGGCAGCTGATGGAAAGTACCATAAGAGATCTGTGTCCTTTCACTCTGACTGAGGAAACTAACAGAAGCTATTTTGAACTTATTTTTAAACACATCACAGTATTTTTTTTACTTAAATTATAGCCATCTTCTAATTGGTATAGAAGTTTTGCTTTCTTTATGAGTCTGCTAATCATTTAAATGGCCTCAGAAGCCTATGTTCACATCATGTTGTAAAATACAGCAATCAACATTGTGAACAAGGAACTCTCTGTGAATTAGGCACTTTTTAGAAATTAGAGATTACTTCACAAATTAATCTTAATTAAATCATTCTGAATTCAGACTCTCAAAGTAAAAAAAAAAAAGAAAAGAAAACACCCCAGTGCTCTAACTCACTCCCTGTGAGCAGAGCCAAAGAAAACACCCCGCGGTGTCTGAGCCCCATCAGTTAGTGAGCACTGCATTTGGAAACAGTTTCCAGCCCCGTCGTCTCCAAGAGCATCCCTTCTGCATCACTCTAAATTTTTTTTTTTTTTTTTTTTTGACAAAGGGAAGAGTGTATACCAACCAGAGAAATGCTTCTGAAAAGCACTTTCATGGCATGGAAGTAATTAACACATGGCTGGTAATTAATGCTGCTGTCTGCACTGGGCTGCCTGGGCAGCAGAACCAAAGCAGTGGCTGGATCACTGCTGTGGGACAGTGTCACCTCATCACATAGACCCCTCCCAGCAGGATCCACTGGGTCTGTGGGGATCTCCAAGGTTTCCACACAGGGACTAAGATGATGCAAGTACTCCTGTGGTGCTGACCTTCACTTCCAAAAACCAAGTTCCACCAGGTTTGGATCTACACTAGATTTGGTATTTTGGTGCAAAGTCCCTGAATGAGTCCCTGGAGGAAAGCTCCAAGATATTTCCATCAGACTCCTAAGACTTGGGCACAGTGGTTAGTCCAGGCAGAATTTCCATGTAATACCTCTAGGCAAGGTGCAGGAACTTGAAATCTTTCGTTTCAATTACATACCTAGGGCCAGCGTACTCACTCACTGACAGAAGGTGATTGCTGCTCCTCTGCTCCCTACCTTGACAGGGTGCAGGTATCCATCCCCGCGGAGGGTGCCCAAACCCTCTCCCGGTGACTCCTCCTCATCCTGGAGGCTGCGGGTGAGGTGTGCGATGTAGGTGGTGGCCAGGAGGAGCACATCCAGCTTGGAGAGCTTGGTGTCGGGCGGCACGGAGGGCAGAGTTTTCTGCAGCTCCAGGAAGGCGTGGCGCAGGGTCTGCACCCGGCTGCGCTCCCGGGCGGCGTTGGCGGCGGCGGGGCGGCGCGGAGCGGGGACGTGAACGGTAGCGGGAGCGGGAATGGGAATGGGAGCGGGAACGGGAGCAGGAACGGGAACGGGAGCGGGAGCGGCCCCGGCCCGCGGCCCGGCCGCCAAAGGCACGCAGGAATTGCTGCCGGCAGAGCAAGGCTGCAGGGACTCGGGCTCTGAGCCCGGGCTGCCGATCTCCTCGCTGCTCTCTGCTAAGTGTCCACAGTCCATCGGTGACGCCCCGGCAGGGAGGGTCCTGCAAGCGACAAGAGCATCTCTAAAGTAAGAGATGCTGCGGTGAGCTGGGGCCAGCGTGTTCTGAAAACAAGGATGGTCAGAAAAGCAGGCACTGCCTGTGCTAGGAAAAGCTGGGAAAAGCTCTGTGAGCCACTTTTCCATTCGCTGCTTACAAATTCAGCATCACATACGGGTACAGAACAGAAGTTAAAATCTTTGCAACGATCAATATTTGATTTTTTGACAGTATTACACAGAGCAAATTCTTTGAGTCACTCATAGCCCAGAGATGACTTCTGAGAAAACCCAGCAGGCACCACCCAGAGGCACAGCCACAGTGGTTTCCATCCACAACCAACTAAAAATTAGTCTACAGGCAATTTTTAAAACATATTCTCTCTATGATTTGGGATGTGGAACTGTTGGTATATTTTCTATTTCAGCTGCAATAATTTTATGAACAGTCTTATAAGTGATCAGTGCTCCATGGACTATGGAAAGAAAAATATCATTTTCAAATGCATCAGCAAGTGAAGCCACAGAGCATGGACTCAGTTTTTGAAGGGCAAAACTTGGCCCATAATTTTAAAGGATCAGGAACTGACTTCTCCTGTCTTCCCACCTGTAACCTTATTAAAATTTGCATGCTTATCCTTTCTAATCTACATTTTCAAACTTCAAAAGAATTTTGTAAGATGTATTTTGGCCATTGGGGGGCAAAATAACCTTTTGAAAACAAAAAAAAATTATTTTGGGTAAAGCTGAAAACAGTGACCACAAGGTCTTTTCCCAGCTTTTTGTAAAGCTGGTCAGTCAGCTCTGCCTGTAATACAACTCACAGTCCTTTAATTCTTTCAGTTCCACAGAAAAATGCAATTCAATCAATATTCTCCAAAGTGCAGCACTTCTCAGCTGGAATAATACCTGATCTTGTTGTACTCAGCCAAGCAGCCCTCGTGGGTGTCCCAGATCCCAGTTTTTACGTGTTAAGAGTGTCTGTTCCTGTGACAGCCTGGCTAGACAAGGGCAGGAACAAGTTATTAAACCTTTTAATTTCATCCAAATACTGTGTAATTAAAATTTTAGATAACATTGATGCACATAAATTAGTGAATATCTGCATTTGCGAGAATTACCTCTTGATTTTGCAAAGCATTTCAAGCACACACTGAAGTCAAAGATTTCTATCAAAGACAGGGCAAGGTTTCTAAATAATCCTTTTTTCAACGCTATAATTTGATGGTATTTAGAAGATATTGTTATTATTTTGGGTGATTAATTGTGATTAATTTGCTATTAATGTGGTTCACAGAGTGTTATAATGCAATGATTTCTTCAGTAGCAGTACAGGTTAGACTGAAATTATTTGTGAAATATTCTGTGCACATTATAACTCAAAACCAAAGGAAAAAATCTCACTATTCTTTTTTATTGTGGTATTTGTGATCGGTATAAAATAAATCTTACATTAAGACTCCATGAACTTGTCCTGAGTGAGGGCTGAAAAATGGTCTTTACACTGGCTATTGCCTCTAACTTAAAAAAAAAAATGTTATATGCTTTTTTCCTTGGTGTTTGCTCGTTGTATTAAGGCATAGTCAGATCTGGATGAATTTCAGTTAAAAAAAAAAAATCATCATTGTGAGGATGACATCAAGACAATCATTTAAGATAATCATGAAAACTGGCAGAAGAATCTAACAATTTATGTTTAGCAGCAGCATTTCTCACCACCATCCCATCAAAATCTCACTGGTAGGAGGAAGTCTTCCCCAATTACTGGAGAAGTCTGGATTACCCAAGGATATGGACAGACTGAGGTTAGTAAAACAGGGGTAGTAAAAATACCTGTTCCTCTACTGAAATATAGGACTAGGGTTGGTTTACACACAGTTTTGATTCCGCTGTGCTGGTGTACAACCACATTTAGAACTGGAAAGTGACATACAGTACATAGCAATGCACGTACCTATAAACCTCATCTCCTTGGGTGCCCTTGGAAATAGAACTTTCTGGTTTAGGAGCTTCACATCTATATGAGATAAAATCCTGGGCCTGTGGAAGAAAAGTACAAAATTTCAGCTGTGGAAATGAAAGATTTCACTCTGAATTAAGTTGGTCCGCTGTCGGACTTCCCATCAAACACAAACAGCGAGTGGCCTGGGAAAATCTGCTACATGAAACAAAGGATCTGCTGTCGGTATGTACATTTGTGTAGCCAAGCCGTGGTGGTTCCTGGATCCACAGCCAGGATCACTTCTGTTGCACACTAGGTCTGGGCAGCATCACTCTTCTCCCCGAGTAATCAGGACACCCATTCCAGGTGCTTCAAACCCAGGCGTTGCCCAAACCTCATGGTCCAAAAAGTGCTGCTCAAAACTAAAGTAAATAAAAAGCCTCTAGGCAACAGTATTTTCCCTTTTAAAATTTTACAAGAAAGAGGTTTGGTTTTTAAAATAATCGCAGTAATTTTTGCAAGCACCCACTTGCCACCTGGTCTGCTGAGAGAGTTGGGAACGGGGCTGTGAAAGTAAGTTAAAGTATTTATGTTGTTTCTAAAGTACTTCTAGTGCAGTATTTCTAACACATGCAGATGCATTTGTGTTTTTACATGACACTACAAAGACATGATTGATTTGACATCTTTTACCAAAAACCCAGCACAATATTTATTTTAGTCTTATATGCTGTGTGAATGAAACGGCGATGAAGGCATCCTGCCCACACAGACAAGGAAAAGATGGAGAACGCCAGAGCAGAGCACACAAACTGAAAACAAACAGGTGGAAACCTTAAATAAACTTTTCCGTTGCTCCTTAGGGGGCAAAATACAGTGAATCTGAATTATTTTGCATCGGTTTTAAAAACGCCTTGCCCTCTGTGTAACTCCGGTAACAGGTAACGAAAACCCTTTCTCCGGAGCCCAGAAATAGGAATTGCCTGTTGGTGTGCGGGGCAGCACCGGCGCTCACGGCCCCGCCGGCTGCTGCGCCCCGGTCCCGCACCCCGATTGCAGGGGACGTGGCAGGACCCCGCGGTGCCCGGCCGGGGATGCACTTACCGCTCCCGCCCGGTGCGGAGGCTCCAGCCCGGCGCGGCCCCGGCCCCTCCCGGCGCCTCCGTCCCGTCCCGTCCCGTCCCGTCCCGTCCCGTCCCGTCCCGTCGCGTCGCGCCCCGGTGTTTATAAGCCGCGGCGGCCGGTGGGTGCGGCGGGGCTGTGTCGCACCTGGCCTCCGGGCTCCCCCCTCCGGCCTGGGCGACAGCGACCGCCCCTTCTCGGGCGGCTGGGTCATCAATCACGGAGCTGTCGGGGCGGCATCGCCTCTCGCTCCCCTCGACCCCCGCCCTCCCCCGCGCCCGGCCCCGGGTCCGTGCGGGTCCCGCCGCCCCGCTATGCCGCTCGGCCCGCTCGCGCTGTTTTTCTTAGGATAAAGTAACGGTTTTGCTGGAGGAGAGAAATTTAATCGCTGGGCTGGGAGCTCAGGCGGTGCCCTGCTACAAGCGAGCCCTTTCTTCGCCCCGCCGCCGCATCTCCGGTTCGCGGATGTTCCCGGGCGGAGTGCGCTCCCCCGGGCGAGGCTCCGTCCCGCAGCCGCGGGGGGAGCGGGCCGTGGCTGCCCCGGCACCGCTCCGGGACCGACCCACACGGGATGGAAACACGAACGGGATGAGGCGAGCCCGGGCGGGCAGAGAGGGGATTTAACTGGGAACGGTGAGCCATTAAAAATCAGTAACGCTAATGAGAAGGGACAGTCAAAATAAATACCGGGGTATGGAATTAGCCCAGAATAACATTTTGAACGAAGCCCGATTGTGCGATAAGAGAGACACAATAAATCAAGCCTCGGGAGCAGTGGAAAAACAAAGTCTGAGCGATTCGTTACCGGGTTTGCAGCCAAGAAAATTAAGGACTTAGACTTTAGCGGTAATTGGAAGTCCCGGGAAGGGATGAGCCCGGTGAGGACCCGGCGGGGCGGGAGCGGCGCAGAGGGAGCCGGACACCTGCATTCAGCCCCGGCCCGGCACAGCGCCCGCCGCGGCCGCCGGCGCTCCCCGGCCGACCTCTCCGGCCCAACAGCTCCAGCCGACCTCTCGGGCCCGACAGTCCCAGCCGAACTCTCCGGCTCGACAGTCCCAGCCGAACTCTCCGGCCCCACAGCTCCAGCAGCGCCGCGCTGGGGGGACGGGCGGGGGCTGCCCGCGGGAGGGACCCTGTCCCGCCCGGCCCCGCCACCCCACCGGGGCCCCGCCGCGCTTTCTGCCCTCGGGCTGGCATCCAGAGCCCCGAGGAGCTGCCTCCGCCGGGTCGGAGGGGGCTGGATGGCAAGGAATGCTGTCGGGCTGCTCTACAGGTTCTGAATTTAAGCACTAAATTCTAAGTTAAGTACTTAAATTCATCTATAAATTTAAATTTTGAAACTGTGCCTCAACGTTTACCTTTGCCTGGTGCTGGCAGCCTCGGTGGGGGTTTCCCTTTAGCCATCAGGAGCTACTCTGACAAAAGCTACTTTCGGCTTCGATGATGGACTTCACCTGCACCACAGATCATCCTTTGGCCTCCAGGGTGCAACAGAATGAAGACACTAGTTCTCTGGAGGACAGTGGAGGAGCTTCCAAGCAGCCTTGCTAAGCCATGATTTTTTTGGCCCCAAGGTTTCCAGGGCTGCCTCCAGCCCAAGTGAGCATTGCTGTATCTTTTCTGCAGTCAAAACCTCTTAAAAAATGCACTTGACAGACATCCCTCTGCGCAGCCAGCCTCTGAGGCTCCAACAAGCAGTTCTTGAACATATCCTTGAGCTTATACTGAAAACACTCTGACTCTGCAGTGTGATGTGGAAGAACTGATCCCAGACTCCCTTGGGAAGCAGGGACACTTGCCTTCCAGCCTCACTTCCACTGGGGCTCCTCTGTCATCTTGTAAGTGCCAAATATGCACTGACTGAGACCAGCACACAAGTCTGGGGATCAGCCCTCCCGCACCCCAAGGAGGTTTCTAGGTCTGCTGCCCACCTCAAAAATGCCTAGTCAAAGGAGGACTTCTCACTAGGCCGTGGGATGCTCAACTATGTCACTGACAGAGAACTTAACAGCAGGTGTCCCAATACCCCGAGACTTCCCAGCCACCCTAAATTAGCAGATTGTGAGTGCTGTGCTCTTCTCTGCTCTTATTGGATTTATGACACGTTTTTTTGTTGGGTTTTTTTGAGTTTCCAACTGTACACAGAGTTCTGCCTCAGTACAGGAAATCCAATGGAAGGAGTTGGAAGAGAAGTGGTGGTGGAACTCCCATTACCATCTTTAGACAACACCAAATCCACCTTACTGCAGTGTGTGATTAGGGAGATTGCACAGTAAGAAATCGAGTGTTTGGAGACACCATTCTGGCTGCTAGCCTCGTTACCAAAAAAGGGGTGCTTTAAACATATTTTAAAAACCCAAAGAGATAGAAATGTAGAAATAGTTGTTCTTTGCTCCATCAAGACTTTCTCCTATCAGATGACACCTCCTCCGTTATAAGCACAAAGACAGCCAGTGATTATTTTCTTGTATCAACCTACTATTTAAAACTAAAGCTGTAACAAATGGCTGCAGCTGTTTCTTTTTCTTCTTTCCCAGACAAATGACTGAGAATTACTTTTCCTGCCTTACCTTCCACAGTATATCTCAAATCTGAGAAATGCCAGAGTCACAGAAGAGCCAGATTTCCAGTGTGATTTAGGTAAGAAGAAGTTCTACCAGAGACAGAATGATGTTTTTCCAGGTACACTCTGCTCCCTTTATGTCAAATTAGTTTCTGGTTTTATGGCTACAATTCAGCATGAACATTCAGGATATTTATTTCCAATTTGTTCATTTTCTCCCATTCCCATTTCTGTATAAGGATTTCTCAAGTGTGCTTGCCTGCTGGTATGGTACAGCAGTTATTGGTGCTTCTGACAGAGACAAGCAGAAACATTGCTTGTCCCAGTAAAACAGCTCTGGCAGGAAGCCACACACAGACTGTACTGGTCAGGTCCCACAGATGCCAGCTGTAGCCTGGGAGCAAATCAAAGGCAGGACACAGCCACAAGAGAATAAAAATAAGTTGCTGTTCACAAATTTTGCTTCTTTGGGAAATCTCAGCATAATGGATTCCAAATCCAAACAAATATTTTGAAGATTTCCAATTAAATACTTTTTCCCCCTTGTTTCAAATGCCATGTTGATAGTTTACTGTAGAACCATAGCACATTCCACAGTTATGTTAAATTGCCATATTACAGTGTATCAATACACTTTTTATAGCATTTTCTCAGTAGTAATTTCTTTAAAAATATATTTAAAATATGTGTCAGTAGGGCTCCATTCTGTGGTGTGTGTGTGTGTGTGTGTGTGTACGTGTTAGACCAAGGGTATCAAGATCTTTGTAAGGGGTTTCCTTTAGCTAGACATGAGTTGCTTGGCTGTGGGATTCTCTGTGAAACTCCATGGCACATGTTGCATCGGGAGTAATTAATTCAGGTCTTCAATGTTTTATTTATTGCAAAAGAAATCAAAATCTTTTCATCCAGATTAAAATTTCATCCAGCAATACTCAGAACCCATGAAAAATATGCCATGCTCTAGGTGGCTAACACAGCATAACCCACATTAACAAATACTAACAATGCATTAAATAGTTTTAAATGGGTATGTGTAAGGCAGAGGGAAGTATAAGATGCAAAGATAGCACCATGACATAGAGATCAGGAGGTGACTTCCTAATGTGTTGCATTGAGTGAGCAATCAGCAGCTGACACTGTGAACATGCTCACCAACACTACTGACATTCTTCTTTGGAAATTGCTTAAAGAATCAACTTTTTTCTTACTGTATGCTTTTCTGTCTTTTTCGACCTGAATATCATTGATGACTACAGCTAGAAAAAGAAGTATCATGCTTGGTTAGTACTGATTTCAGTAAGGGACTAACAGCTACACATCTGAGCTTTATTTTGTGTTTGGAATGTTCTGATTTTGAACTTTTTTCAAACTTCATTTGAACAAAATGAACTGATTTTGAATTTTTGAGGCAAATGACTCACCAGCCTTATATGCTGCTTTGGGCTGGGGTAGAGTTAATTTTCTTCACAGTGGCTAGTATGGAGCTGTATTTTGGATTAGTGCTGAACACAGGGTTGATAATATAGAGATGTTTTTGTTATTGCTGAGCAGTGCTAACACAGAGATGAGGCCTTTTTTGCTTTTCATACTGCCATGCTGGCGAGGAGACTGGGGACATGGGAACTGGCAATGTGGGAAGTTGGGACAGGTGACTCCAACTGACCAAAGGAATATTCCATACCATATGACATCATGCTCAGTATCTGAAGTAGGGGAAGAAGGAGGAAGATGGGGGATGTTTGGATGTTTGACATTTGCCTTCCCAAGTAACCATAGCACGTGATGAGCCCCTGGTTTCCTGGCAATGGCTGAACACCTGCCAGCCCATGGCAAGTGGTGACTAAATTCCTTGGTTTGCTCTGCATGCATGTGTGGCTTTTGCTTTCCCTATTAAACTGTCCTTATATCAACCCATGAGTTTTCCAGCTTCTACCCTTCCTATTCTTATCCCAATGGGGGGAGTGAATGAGCAGCTGTGTGGGGCTTGGCTGCTGGCTGGGGTTAAACTACAACACTTTAACAGAAGCACTGGCACCTCAGCGTTACAGTACCACTCATTTACTACCTTAGCTTTGGAAATCTTGGTCTTTATAATGAAGATGAAGATCTTGTTATTCAAGGGGAGAATGCATGCAGGAGTTAAATGCATTTTAATCTGCTGTACCAACTTATCTTTATCTTTATAAATGTTAACAAAATACACAAAACATTCAATGAAAAATACAGATCCTGATTTCCTTATTCAGGAAAAATTCCTTTTTTATTTCAGAGAGGGCCGTAAGCACAAGATGCTGAGCTGCCATTCACACAGAGAAACTGTATTAGGAAAGGTTTTTTCCCAGGGGCAATTTGTAATCTAGGCTTTCCTTTCCTTACCTGTAGGATTGGAATTTTCCTGTATCAGAAGTCTTGAGCATTTATTTAATGACTCAGACTAGTGCAAAGCAGCTAAACAAACAGAATTTGAAGTGGACAATACTCCCAATTAAAAAATTAATCAGCACAGGCATCATTAATCTTCTTGTGCCTCCTCTGCTAACTGTTCCACATTATTCATCAGAACTTGGAAAAATCCAAATGATGGAAATTATTTTTTAGGACTACAGATCTTCTCAAATATCATGTGCTAATAGCTTCTTTCTGCTTGAAAGGAGGTTGTAGACAGGTGAGGGCTGTTTTTTTCTCTGAAGTAACAAGTGACAGGACAAGAGGAAATGGCCTAGAGTTGTACCAGGGAAGGTTTAGATTGGATATTAAAAAAAATTCTTTGTTGGAAGGGTGATCAAGCATTAGAATAGGCTGTCCAGGGAAATGGTGGAATTACCATCCCTGGAAATGTTAGAAAATGTGTAGATGTGTGGTTTGGTGTTCACGACAACTTGGTTTAGTGGTGAATATGGCAGTGTTAGGTTTACAGTTGAACTGCATAATCTTAGAGGTCTTTTTCGACCTTAATGACTCCATGACTCCACTGTGAACATGCCTCTGCACAACTGCTGAGTACTGTATAGGGAAAGAAGCAGCTGCTAGGTAAGGCACTGGGTAAAACCAGTTCATTTCTCGAGGAAGTTAAAGAATTAGGCAAGCATGTTTAGCCTAGCATGTGCTGATGTTTTTACATGCTTTTGAGACAAAGCATTGCTTCTAAATAAACAGGCAGTCCCTTTATTTTTCTGGATGTTCTTAGAAAGCAATGTTAAGTTCAACATACTTAATTTTGTCTGGTTTTGAGATTAAAAAGACAGAGATAACATATCCAAAGAGACACCAGTATCTTTCTTTGTAAGCTTTGAGGGAGAAAAAGAAAATCAATAATGGCTAAGTCTTCACATCCTGTAACTTCTGGCCTTTAGAATTCATACTACTTCTGTCGTTACTTCAGATTCCTCCTCAACCTACATCAGAGAGATCAGAGGAGACAGGTGAGATCTTCATGCCACAACCACACCAAAGCATCTATTGCTCCCATTGTCATTTACACTTCCTGGGAGCACTCAACATTTCTACAAATATTATAAGCAGTGTTATCAAATGCTGCTGATGAGAAAAAATATCTTTAACTATTGCAAGGTTATTGGCTGTTGCAGTGAAAGCCCTTTTGTTTTTATTCCCAGTGCCAAACCTAGAACCAGAATATTCTGAATTGACAGAATCTATTTGGGGTATTGTGCATTCCTTTATTACAGAAATGACTTTTTCCATGGACAAAAATGGTATCAACATTTTTTCCTACATAAATGTGTATCAAATACTTTTAATTTTCAAGTCCCATAAGGAAAAAATCTTATTAATAATCAAAGCAATTTCTCATATAAATGAAATTAGATAAGATTCAGTCTTTTATTCCAAAACATTTTCCTACAAACTGTGTGTAACTGATTATACCCAAGTTTACTGGACATGTAATCAGTGGTTACTATGGGAGTCAAACATATTAACTCTCCAAGAAATGAAGAGCTTATTGATTCAAAACTCCTTTTGATTTAAGGTATTAGTCTATTACACAGATCATTTCACAGCTGGCTTGGATTTATCTTGGTTTTGATGCAGCAATTAATTCTGCTCAGAATTAAGAGAACATAAAGATGTAGTCAGTCATTTCTTTAGTCTCTGGTTACAATGTTGTTTGATTGAAGAGGTAAGGTTCAAATACAACATTTTAACAGTGAATTCCTAGAATTCTTCAAGGCCAAGTGACTTAAGATAAATTTTCACTGTTTTTTTCCCCCAGCATAGTAAAAAGTATTATCTCCAGTTACAATATATAGCATTTATAATTTTGTGACTGTAAATAATTAGGTTCACACAATTAATCGTTTTGCCTCAGAGCTCTGTTAGTCAGGATAGCTACTTTGCACACCACACTGAGATTAAAAAATCATAAGAAAAACAGGGAAGAGAGCCTTTCAGTTGCACTTAACTTTTACCAGTTACACTCTGAATACAATCATGTATTATCCCATATTAACAGATCACATCTGAATCCTCATCCTGAAGAATCAATGGGCACATCTTGAACACTGACAGTTTTCTGGCTATTTTTTCCCCCTGTCTATCTCAGAACTTTTGAACTGTGTGGCTTTTAAAGCTATATCACAGGCAGTGCTGTGTACTGCTTTATACCTGCATATATAAAGAAATAATACAGCATTAACTTATATCTTGCACTGGTTTTAATCTGATATTTAAGAAAAAATAGTATTTTTTCATCAGCTATGGATTAAAAAATCAAATATGAACTTTAGATCAGTAACTCCAACACTGTGCGTTTACATATATTCTAATTATGGTAAGAGCATTACCAAGGGAAGGTATTTGGTCAGTGATGTCTAATTTTTTTTTCCTTTTGGTACTTCTAACACACAAACAGTACCGTGGAAGCACTAAAAGCATCGGTACCCCCCTGGTAAGGCCTGGTCTCACACCTCTTAGGTACTAGGAACAAGTTTTGGTGGGGGGAAATTCTACCAACAGTGGATGATGACCAGTTTAGGAACCACTAAGGTAAATCTGACATATCCAACTGGATATTGCAACTGGATGGGATACATCCCAAGGTGCTGGAAGTGAATTTGAGGAGGTATAGCTGCTACCAATGAATTAGTAGTTGCAGTGCTGCTCTCCAAAATGTAGTAGCTCATCTTGCTAGATGAAAGCACAGTGACTCTTTTTTCACCTCAGGTTTGTTAAAGCAGCTGCTTTCAACTTTTCAGAGAGGGGAGTGTGTCTACATAATGTGTGACCGGATACAGGAAGGCAAATATTGAAAGAGTATTTGGACTCAATGATATTCCAACCTAAAGCATTCTAAATATTCATGTATTTTATGTAGAACGTTTCAGACAGTCTGAGTTTCAATGTTCTTGAGAGCATCTGACAGCCTGCAGCCCCAGATGTGCCCCAGTAAGCTGCTGACCACCTACTGGCTGACAAGTCACATGTGCCATTTGGTCTTCTAAATGTCTAGGAAGCACCCCCTATCTCCTGCAAGAGGGAGCAGACTATTGGAAGCAAATGTGCTCCTGCCAGATTGCCCATCAAGAATGTGTCTATGCTCTATCTGGTGATCCAGACACGTAGGAGTATGCATGCACAGTCTAGCTGGCAATCTGCTCATCAGCAGATGTGCTCTCTGTCCGTGGTTTGATAAGAATTTACTCTTTTCAAGGGCACAGGGGGTCTATCAGTGCACGTGTTCTGCCAGTGTGGTTTAGATTGTTACTCCTTTTCAGCTTTGGGCACAGGCAGCAGCACAGAGAACTGGAGTGGGGAGGCAGGGCATGGCAAAAAAGGGATGTTTTTTATCATTACATTTAGGACACTGGATGACATGGCAGTGCTAAGTACTACAGATTTGGCATATAGTAGACCTACTTCTTGATTTTTTTTTTAATTACCACTACTGAAAGAAGTTTAGACAGAAGACAATGCCATTGTTTGTGTGTTGTATGTTTGTGATGACAGTTATATTTTTCCTTCTGAACAGAGTATGAATGATCATGGGGAGAATCATCCAGCACCATATTCAGCATGTAAACATGGATACCAAAAATACCACTACGGTGTAGATTACTGTAATATTAATTATGTCTCTGCAAAAGTACTTACACTCACCTTTACAAGTAGTGCATATTCTCCACAAAAAAAGGGAACCAACCACTAAAACTGGCTGAATTTCCTGCTGAGACCTTATATGGGCCACAGTAACCAGAAACTGCTAATACCTGACCTTCATTCAAATGGCTCTGCTTCAGCAACCCTCTTTAATTTCAGAACTTCACTTTATCTCTTGATCCTTATACTTTATCTAGCATTGTGGTGACTCCTTTCATATCCTACGTCATGGCTGAATAATTCAATGGCAAGTAAATTCCTTACATTTTTCTTCCACAGCCTTCAGCACTAAATGCTGATTGATACTTTCTAGACCTCACTAAGAAGATGTTTACATTTTTCCTTCAACACCATCACCAAGGAAAGACAGTGAGACGGGCTGCTGGAAAAGTTACTCCATGTTTCTTCTAACCATGCTCTCAGCTCTGGCAAAGTGCTCCAGCTGGTATTTCTAAGTATGTAATGCACCTAATTCTGAATACATTTGGAGTGCTTGTAAGCTCTTCAGCTGCTAAAACCAACTTGAGGGTGCGCAGCTAAAACTGCACTGGTTTATATCTTAAATCTGTATTTCTCCTTCTCCTGCAGCTAAGGCTGAGGATATTTTTTATTTTTGAATTTTCATATGTTTGCTGAAATAGATATTCAGTAAGTGAACAAGAATTAGGTCACCCAGAGGTAGAGTATTTCCCGACCTCCCTCCCAAATGAGAGAGCTGTATTCTGTAACATGAAGTGTATGATTGCAAAGCTTATGTTTTGGGTATATATCATTATAGTCTCAGTATCATTTCTCCCCAAAAACCTGTCATATAATAGGCCTTAATAATTCTATTTATTATTATGCTAGTTAGGTTCATATAAACAAAAGCCCAGTATACATGCAGAACATGCACATTGCTACCTGTTAGCAAATATATATTATCCTGTGTAGATTTCAGACCACACAAATCACCACAACTCAGGGCATTTATAAATATTTAACTAATTAAACATAATGTTCATACAAGCATCTGCCTGAGAAGAGGGAGAACTAACATTGTTCACTGCAAGTTCCTACCTTTTGGACTAGAACTTGAAATATACATGATGTGCATGGTGGCAGCAGAGTAGCTTATGATTAGTTGGCACAATGCAGAGTATTTATTACATGCTGACTGTATAATTTAAAGACATTTCCATATTGCTAATCCCATAACATATGATGGAGAGACAAAAGGTGACTTTCCCACCACATTCTGAATTGCTACAAATACCTATCACAATATTTAATTCCACGAGTAAGGCAATATGGGCAGAAACTGCTGGTTACAGATTAAGTTTACAACATCAAAATGTCAACAACATCTCTACTCAAGGAACATTAATAATGGTGCATCCCACTGGACGGTATTAGGTATCTTTAAAATAGTTAAGTGATTTGGTTTCTTTTAATTACTTCCTGCCAATATCCATAATTTTCTCTGAATGTCCAAAACTAACTTAAAATTAAATATAAAATTTCTATTGTTTTTATATCATCAAAAAAGAAAGATTAATGACATATTTCAGTAATCTAGTAATACGTGGCTTTTTTCAT
>VZTT01042004.1:16755-33793 GCA_013400855.1 Buphagus erythrorhynchus | reverse complement strand
GCCTACACAGTGAAATTAGTGAAATATACCTTTCTCCATCTGTGTTTCTGTCTGGTTACCCAGGGGCAGTATGACCTAGATGAAACTACTCTGTCTTTTAAATACAATAAATTCAAGTTAAAAACATGCAAAGTTCAGCAGATTGGTCCTTTCTACTCAGACACCTTAATTTCTGAAATACTTTCTTTCCAAAATTTCATTTAACTCTCATTCTTGACAGGCTTTCCTTGTATGTGTGAAAAGCTTAAGGAGGGATTCAACACAATAGGTATAAATAGGAGAGAGAGGATTTATGTTCTACTGTTGTAATAATTTGGAAAAATCTATTAATCATGCTGTGACAGATTCTGATCCACAGAGTGTGTAAAACTTTGCANGAGGAACAGCAATCCCCCCTACCTAACTGTGGGTGGTCACTTATAGTATTGGCCTACACAGTGAAATTAGTGAAATATACCTTTCTCCATCTGTGTTTCTGTCTGGTTACCCAGGGGCAGTATGACCTAGATGAAACTACTCTGTCTTTTAAATACAATAAATTCAAGTTAAAAACATGCAAAGTTCAGCAGATTGGTCATTTCTACTCAGACACCTTAATTTCTGAAATACTTTCTTTCCAAAATTTCATNCCTTGGTAGAAAATCCTCTTGGAAATATTCTGTGGGTTGTATAATATATATTTAGAAAAATCACGTGGAAGAGAAAGTGGCAGCACAGCCTCATACCTCCAAGCCATACAATTTTTGGTCTACCTATGATGATGGTGATATCATCTATTGTTATTCAGTGATAAAAATGTATTTTTAGAAAACTAGTGAGCAAAAGTCTGGCNTTTAGGTGCTAATACTTAATCATAAACAAAATTTAGAGGTAAAATATTTTAGGCTAGACGTATTAAAAAAGAAAAATCATTTAGCAAGGATGTTTATTTATCCTTACCTAAGCATTCAGACAATATCATTAAAGTCTGTAATGTGTTCTAGATTTCATTAGAAAGAATTTTTCCAAGTAATAGTTTTGCAACACAAAGTTGTCTCTTACTGAAATAAAATGTATACAGTTTAACTTTGATGAATGTATACAAAGTCCTGTAGATTTTTGTTAGCTGTTACTTACTTGATAAATGACCCAGAACATGCTTACTCCAGTGTATGTTTATCTAAGAGCACACTAATCCTGTGCTGAAATATGATTACCCTTTCGATACGCTCTAGTTGTTCATTGCCTTCCTGTCTCTAATAAAGTGCTTTCACTTCCCAGCCTTTCAATAAGCTGTACTAAAGGGACCAGACACTCTTCTGGGCAGGCTCCTTTTGATAAATGATCATGTCATGCTATCACTTTGAGGTCTGCTACAAAATACTGACGAGCAAATTATATTCCATTGGGGAGGGTGGGGAGGGGGAAGGGCAAGTGCCTGAGTAGGCAGCTGTAGTGCTGGCAATAACTTTGTTACCAATTAACGGTGGCCATTTAAGAATTGGTATTTGATCAGTATGCTCCAGTTTTTATCGGAAATGTCTAACTCAACTGCCCCAGCTACATCTACAGACAGCAATTTGTCACCAGTTTGATTACCTGTCATAATCTATTTGAGAAAATCTATAATTTTTCTCTTGTTTCTGACTCAATTCTAAAGCGAATGAATTCATCTTTTGTGATATCCTCTTGTCATAATCAATACTGGGCAGAGGTTGAATAAATTAAAGACTTGAGAAATACAGATTTTTTCAGGTATTTCTAGCCGTATTTTTTTCTATCTATCCAAATACTCACACAACTCATAATCTTTCCAAAATGAATGAACTTAATAAATTAAATTATATTCTGGCTTTTTGTAAAAAGAAATAGTTGTGAGGGTTTTTTTTAATAGACATAGTGTTTTAAAAAATGTTCTTAATTCCAACCCAAATACACTGCAGTCTAGAAGACCTTGTGATCCTGACTAATGCAAACCAGAATCTTAATACAATGAATAAATGAAGTAGCAAGCAATAGAAAACAAAGAAAAGGCAATTCTATTAAAATCAACTATATTCTTGATAACTGACCTGAGACATACTCTTTGCAAGTGGTAGCTAGTCATAGTTATTTTGCATGAATTCAGAAAAATTACTTGATTTTCTTCTGTCTACTGTTCAGACTGAATTATATAAACTTTGGTCAAGTGAAACAAGGTCATATGCCTTGATGTCTGTTAATTATGCTAACAAAGCCCTGTATTAGCCAGGACCTTAAGTGCTTGAATTTATCAGTCCTAATTTTCAACTATGCTGAAATCAAAGTGGCACAGTTGAAAAGCAAAGGAATATGGGTTTTCATAATCAAGTGAAAAAACTGAGAGAAATGTTTAAATATAAAACACCTATACTAACCACAAAAGTGAGAAAAGTCTACATAAGATTGTATTTCATGCATTTCTTATGCCCCTCATATTTTCCTCTTCCACAAAAATTCCATGTTGTTCCTGCAGTTCACCAGACCTGCTCAGACACAGGCAGCTCCTCTACAGCTTCTCTTCCCCCCCGGTGAACCACAGCTGGGTACAGAGCTCCCTGACGCTTCCCTGTCATGTGGCACTGCCAGGATCTCTGATCAATGCCAGACATTCCTGGGGAAGCTCTTGATGGCAGTGATGGGAAAGCAAGAATGGGAAAACAGGGGACATAGTACTTTTGGAATGAAAAAGAGGTAGACATCAGAGTTTTGATAACAGAGAGGCAAGAGGGAGGAGAATGGAGGCAGCTGGTGTGGGAATGAAAGAGCCTTTGCTGCATGAAGTTCAGCCAGCAGAGCCCATTAAGTATATAGAACTGTATATCCCTAAAATCCTTACAGCTTTCACAGTTACAGAATAATGTATGCCATGCAATCATGAAATTCAGGGATGCAAAAAAAAATTGAAATATACTCAAAACTTCCCTCAGCTATTTTTTTGAACAGTCTGTGGCTGTGTAAGATTGTTTCCCTGTTAAATGTCCACTGTGAGCTAAAGCCTCTTACACTGAGCTAAAACTGACTTTAAAAAAATACTTTTCATGGCTTACTGCTTTTTTCAACAGTTTGGAATTTATTTAAGAATTTATATTAGTGATAAGTAGAGCCTACCAAAATGTAATCCCTTAAAACTCAGTAATTGTAGCTGGAAAATTGGATATCCACCTGCATGACACTATATATTAAACACATTTAGTATGTTAATTAATTTTGCAGGACTGCTAAGATATGAATAGAAACACCTTCCCTGTGCCATATATTTCAAAACTTGGAGATTGTTTAGAAAACACACAAGACATTCACTTTCAAAATATACTGGAGCTTAATCCGAGTGTAATGGATAGCAAACTCAAATGCTAATTGTATAATTTTCAACAGTTGTGACCATGTAACATAGAAATCTACAGGTCTAACTGTTTTGGGTAAATATAATTCTGTTTTTCCTGATGATTAAATAATGAAATTTAATAAAGAATAAATAATATATACACAGTTACTGAATAATGCAGTCATTTTGTCCTTTCCTTATTCTGTTTCAGAGGATATTGGTTTTTCCTCTGAGATACTGAAAATCCTGTGTCCAAACTGGCATCCTCATTCTTAAAATTAATTGGTTCTTTGGCTATGACAATTTTCCTTTAATATCATCACAACAGAAGTAAATTTTATTTATAAGAAAGAAAGAGCCAATATAAAAATCTCTGTAATATGTTTTATTTAGAAATGGATCCATTTTAAAAAGGGAAGCTTTGGGGAGATTGCCTATTTGAAAAAAGCTTTTTGCTATTTTGATGTAACCAATATATTCAATGTAATTTTAATTATTTAGCAAAAGCCTACATGAATTGCATTTTGATGTAAATTCAATCATAACAGCCAACCAGGACTTGAAATACAAAGCATTAATAGTTCTATAGTAAGAAAGAGGGGCATCATTCAACATTTTTTAATATTAAAGTGNTAATTACTAACCAATGAAAGTTAAGTTTACTAAGGAAATAAAATGTTTATGTAAACCAGAAATGAAGGAGTTTAATTCAATCAAGATTTTGTCTTGGTGATTTGGGTTATTATTTAAGCCAATTCATTTCAATATTAATTAATAAAAATATAAATTTTGACATCCTAGGTAAATGCTTCTCCATTTTTAGTCTCAGTAAGATTTTTAGATGAGAAAAGACAGCATGCTTGACAAGCCAGATTAAGTAACTGCAGAAGTAAATTTTTTTTTACATATATATTTAGTGATAAAGATGAATGTGACTAATTTCTTAACACCCATGCTTCATATAACAAATATTTACTTTAATACCTTCATATGTTTAAGTCGATTGTTGACTGCTTTAAGATAAGAAAGATTTTCCAAAACTGCCAGTTCTTCTAATTCATCAATGTTGTTATTGCTGATATTCAATACAGACAAAGATTTCTGAAGGAAGAAATGCAGAGAAAGAAGTATTTTTTTCATGCCATGTATGAGTCAAGTTGTAAATTATTACAGAAAATTATCTTAAAAGATGAACAAACATATGAAGAAACATGCAAACACCTCCTCCACATACCATACAGAGTGTTTTATGTTGGCATTCCACCTTGTCCTAAAATGTAATTTATTCGGTTTTGAAGTGAAACCAAAGCAAGATTTTTTCTCAATTATTTCAGAAATTCTTAGCAAATACAGAATTTTGGGGTTTTTAAAAACACATTCAAATTCTTTACAGAGTTCTGCAAGTGCTACTAACTCTACTTTTGAAGTATGAAATATACATTGAAACTGACTGCCTTTTTATAGAATCACAGCATGGTTAGGGTTGAAAGGGACCTTAAAGATCATCTAGTTCCAGCTCTCTACCACGAGCAGGGACACCTTCCACTAGACCAGATTGTTCAGAGCTCCATCCAATCTGGCCTTGAACACTTCCACGGATGGGGCATCCACCACTTCCCTGTGCAATCTGTTCCACTGTCTCACCACCCTCACAAGCAGAGAATTTCTTCCTAATAACTAATCTAAACCTGTCCTTGATCAGTTTCAGGCCATTACCCTATATCCTATCACAACACATCCTAGTGAAAAGTGCCTTTCCAGCTTTCTTATAAGCCCCCTTTAGGTACTGGAATGCTGATACAAGGTGTCCTCGGATTCTCCAGGCTGAACAACCCTAACTTTCTCATCCTGTCTTCACAGGAGAGGTGCTCCAGCCCTCTGATCCTCTTTGTGGCCCTCTCTGGACTTGCTGCAGCAGGTCCATGTTCTTCTTATACTGTGGGCCCCAAGATTGCATCTGAACTGCAGAGCTGAAGCCCATATGTGCTACCCACATTGTCTCATTTAACAGCTGGACTACACTGCTTTTCTTTCAGGCTTGATCCTACAAACCTCTTGGTATCCATACCTCTGATCCTTACCCCTTTTCTGGAACAGAACTGAGTCACATATTGTACTTTGCCATTTGTAACAGACAATAGTTACAGAGATCTTTACATTTTAGATACAAATCTAAACATGTTTCAGGTGTTCATCTCAGGAAATACTAATGTAGTTTCACATAAAAGGAAAAAGTTTCTACCTCTAGAAAAAGAGAAGGGACTCCTAATCCAGTGAGTTTAGAATTATACAAGGTATAAGATTTAACATTAGTTGGAAAATCTCTATTTCAGCAGTTTAAATAGGAAAACTAACACACTTCAAAAATTTGACCAAGATCTACATTGGCAAATGGAAATTACCAGTATCATCTTGATAAACACAGTTCATAAATTTAATCTTCTCAGTCAGATTCATGGCATTGTCATCATCAAAACATTTGCCTGTGCTACACACAGCGTTATACAGCCTCATGATTTTTTATCTATTTTATCTCTGACACCATTAAAAGAGCCAGAAACAGATGAAGAAGTAAAAAGAGATGCCTTTAAAAGGCTCCAAACACTTAGTACTTGGAGGATAAAATTGAATATTTTTACATTTAGCCTCCACAAAGAAGTTACATCATCAAGAATGCAAAGTTGTTTCACAGAAAACAAAAGAAACCCCACATCAAAAGGCCTTAAATAAAAGCCACAAAGAACAAAATCTAGACCAGGCTGCTGAAAAACAAGGAAGAGTTTAATATACATTATTACCCTGGAAGATTATAGCTATAAAACTTCTCTTTACTTTGATAATTTCTCCAATATAGAAGGAACAAAGTACAAACGCTCTCACAGTAATGACTCATTTCTATTAAAGAAAAACAGAAATACATGGTTTGGATTACATAATCTCAAAACAGGAAAAAAATAGAGCTAGGTCAAATATTTATGATATATTTGTAAACAAAGGAACTCACTTTTTAGTGAGTTTTTCATCTTCACAAAAAAAGGCTCATCAAGCCCTGACTACACAATGGGAGATACAGCAAGAGGAATTTTTATAGTACAGAACTACATCCATTAGCAAATAAGGCCTACTTTTTAACCTCTTCAACTGTATGTTTTATGTTTTCTGAGCAATTAACATGTTGAAAGACAACTTCAAAAAGATTTCCTGACCTCTTGACATTACACAACATAGAACTGCAGAACTAAAACTGAATGCTTTTGATTGTGGTGTTCTTAATATCCAGGGAAAAAAGCTGTTTGTGCCTTTTTTTCCCCTTCCATTTTTCTACAGAAATACAAAAGGCAATAAATAAACAACTATACCAATCAAATCACCAAAATATCAGCAAACTAATTCACTACAAATAAAATAGACTAAGAAAACCAAGAGTAATAAATTCCAACTCCTTTATTTTATTCACCTTCTCTTGGTATAGGGTATCCACACACTTCCTTAATTCTTCTCTCTCTTTATTTTAATTGTCATCCTTCATAATGAAAAAAAAGAGAAAGTAGAATTTGCTGGACTCCTTGTAAGAGAATTAGGGTGGGAGTCCCTTGGTAGAATTTTAAATTATGTTAGCAATTGGCAGAGAAGGAAAACACAGAGTGATCAACTCCTAATCATTTCTCCTAAAAATACTGATCTCCCGATAATTGGCTCATTGAAATTTTCAATATGTACTTACTGCCAGGGAGTTAAGAGATACTGGATCAAACAGAAGCTTTTCACCAAGAGGGAGATGTTGATTTTCAACATGTAGCTCCCTTAGTCCTCCTACTTTATCCAAACCCTCTACTACAGTGATATAGTTGCCTCCTAAATAGCTACAGAAGAAAACACAAGATGGATTTAATATCCTTTGAAAGTAAGAACAAACACAAGGCTTCAATATATACAGAAAATTATATTTCAAACATTATTGAATAATACTTGGAAATTATGATAGAAAAAGTAAATAACCTAGCATGCAAATAGAATATACACTTAACAGATTCAAGTAGTTTTCTTGCAGTTTTATCTACTGCTATAATAATAATAATAATTATTATTATTATTATTATATTACTATTATTATTACTAGACTGAAAAAAATTACTTAAATGTAAATATATATGTCAAGATGATATGTCACTACTTTTATCACAGGACATCTCATTAAAAAATAATAAGCAATTATTTCTATCTGAAAAGCAAAATTTAAGAGCTGAAAGGACCTTAATGGCTACATAATTTAAAAAATTTCTTAAGTGTCATAACTATTCTTTTTACTAGCAAAATAAATCCATTATTTTCAACTTACAGTTTTTCAAGTTTTTTCAGTGATGAGAGATTTTCTATACTTGAAATACAATTGTTCTGAAGGTAAAGGTGCGTTATATTTGAAGCAAAGTCCAAGTTCTGGATTTGGTTGATTTTGTTATCATATAAATATAGAACTCTCAGATTTTTACAGAAAGAGAGGTCACCCTGAAATAAACAATAGCATGCTACTTAATGTTCACTCACTGCCTGCTTCTGGAAGCTATTGATTGTTCTTATATTTAAGTCCTGATACATGATTTAAAAATTTTCACCTTTAGTATACATTTCTTAAAACTATATTTCCTATAAAAACAGTTATATATTGCCAGTTAGCAACAGATTAAAGACTGAAATCTGTCATTACTATTTTACCATACAGAATCTGAGGACTACAGGCATCACCAGCAAATACACCACATCCAATGTGATTTCATTCCTTTCCCTGTCTTCATCAGATGGATTTCAAAAAGCACAGGTTTTAGTGCAGTTGTCTCCATTAAACTGCACTGATGTAACTAGAAACCAGTTCTAGGCAAAGAATTATTGGTTAATTATTATTATTACAATTCAAGGCTTTCGCAATTCAACCTATTTTAATATATTTCTGCACCCAAGTTTACACTCAAATGTTGAGTTTCTTTGGACATATTCCCACGAAACAACTATAAGGGCCACTCCTCATGAAAGTTGCTGTAAAACTTTGCTGTGACAGACAATGAACCAGACCTCATCAAATGGACTGATCCAATTAGTCACTTGCTATGGCTGCACATGTTCCTAGGAGTGGGCTGAATAAACTCGTTTGCTTGCAGGGATCTGTTCACACAGAACAAGTGATTTCTTCTTGAATGAAATCACACTTTTAGAGCAGAAAATCATATTGAACAATGCAGTTGTTCAGGGCTCAGCAGTTTCAAAATTTACTCAGTATCTTGAGGGGATCTGAATTAACTCAGAACTTACTGAAACTTGTATACACTTCCTATTATTAAACTCAGAGGAAGGAGAACTGAGTTAAGTTTGCAGGTTTAGTCTTTGGAAATGAAAAGCTCATGGATTATTTTTTTAAATGAGTAAGCCCCAGGGAGCAATTAAAAAAAAAAAGGAAAGAAAAAAAAGGTGTATTTTTAACCTGGCTAATTTGAAAAAGCCACTACACCAGTCCAAATTTGTTAACCTCACTCGGGTTATTTCCTGTTCCTGAACTCTCCTTTCCTTTCTCAGACTTCCTCTGAAATTTAAGGAATAAATCACAGATTGAAAAGATTGTGCTGTGAGTTAACAAATTTGTAAAACTTGGCTTTCCTTGTTTGTCTCTCCAACAATGAACATCACATCATAACAGTAACTACATAACATTAGAATAGCCAGTTTAAGAGGAACAATAACAATAATAAAAAAACCCCTTACAATTGAATCTATATTTTTATCTGACAAATTCAGATGAGTTATTTTTTGCAGATATTGTCCAAAATCCTCTTCACTACGATTCTTGTGACTGGCATTTTTAGCAATTAGGTCCATTGTTAGTTGAACCATGGTTCTGTAATAGGTCAAGCTGCTTTACTGCTTCTTTTAATTGTGTATTCCACGTGTTCTTCTAAGTAGTACTATAGAATGCCTTAAAAACAAAAAGGCAAATGTTATACTACTTGCATCCCAGAACTTCAACAAAGCTTACATGTGTACTTCAAATCTGACACATCCTCACCAATGCCCTTTTCATTTACAGTGATGCTATGCTGCTTATAAAAACCTACCCCTTTTATTGCTGATATTTTATGAGGTTTTTGGTGCATTAATAACATTTAAAATAATTTTTCTATTTGATTTGTTGATTAAGTTTGCTTAAGAATATTATATCCTAGTTTTCGTCTTTTTCATACAGAAATATGAGTGCAGTGCTCCACAGCAGGCATGATTCTCACACATAATAGCTAGTTAATGGAAGTTCATAATCTGATTATAAATGAGAAAATACAAGACACTCCAAACAGGTTTTACAGGCTGTAAGAGGTGGTATTAAGCTACAGGATTCTTTATATATCTGCACAGCACCTTCGTCATGCACACAACTGCATGCTCTGCACAGTCAAAAACTGAGTTTTTCCCACCTAAGGCATACTATAGAGGCTCTCACAACAATACCAACTTTTTTTCCCAAACTCTGGCTCATATAAGTCAGTTTGTAAATGACAGAATGGGGGAGAGGGAAGAAGGCAAGCGGCCAATATTGAACGGGATGCATAAACGATCTGGGGATAAAGATATCCTAATAGCTATAACTTAATGACTCAGAATAGAAAGGTCATCTATTTAGCCAGTACAAATACAAATGTATATTATGTGTTATAGCTTATACACAAAAGCCCCACGTTACTGTACCAGAAAAACTGAGGAGACAGCAAAAAGCATCCCAGTGCTAAACCTCGCACAGAGAATCATCCCTGCCAGCATTACATGTAGGAGAAACTGAAGAAAAGCCAAGATCGAGGCTGTGAAGGCAGAAGAAACCTCTTTTCTCAGTAAACAAATCTGAAGCTCAGTAGCTCTCCTTTATCCGTACGGGATTTGCTTTTAACTTTTATTTTAGAAGGAGAGCTTTCTGGGTTGCTTGTTTTTCTATTGTGAGTTTCTTGCTTGTAATGTAAAAACATCTTTCTGAGCCCCTTCTCGGATCTTCTTCCAAACCCAGCAGAATTAGCGAGGGATAGCCGGGCAGGTCACCCTCCCTCGGTCCCCAGCTCCTTCCTACCTACAGCCGCGCGATTTCACACCGCCCTCCCCGTCCCGTGGCCCCGCCACCAGCCGCCCCCCAGCTCGGCCGGTGGGAAGGCGGCTCTGAGGGCGGCCACGGGCCGGGATCCGCTCCAGGCGCCCTCCCGGGAGGAAGCGCCCCCGGCGCGGCCCCGCTCTCCCCTCAGCCCCCGGCCCGCGCGCGCCGCCAGCCCCCAGTTGCCGCGGCAACCGCACGCCAACCGCCGAGGGGCGGGGCGCTCCGCTACTGGCTGAGGCGCGCGCCCCTCGGGCCAATCAGCGCCGAGGAAAGAGAGCGCAGGGGCGGGGCTTTTTGCGCACGCGCAGATACGATCCCCACGCGGCTTGGCGCGGGCCGGCCTAGCTGGCCGCCATGTTGAGAGCCCGGGAAAAAATGGTTCGAGTCGGAAGGGACCCGCAAGGGTCCAGCTCCTGCATGAGGCTCCTCAAAAGTTACACCATGTGCCTGGGCGCATTGTGCTAATGCTTCTCGAACTCTTGTTAGGCTTGGTGTTGTGACTGCTTCTCGGAGAGCCCATTCCAGTGTGCAACCACCCTCTGGTTGGAAAACCTTTTCCTAATATCCATCCTAAACTGACACAACTTCAGGCCATTCCCTCGAGTCCTGTCACTGGACGCCACAGAGAAGAGATCAGGGCATGACCTTGCACTTTCCCTCGTGTGGAAATTGTAAACTGCAATGAGGTCTCCCCTGAGGGTCGTCCAAGCTGAACAGCAAAGGTGACCTCGGCCGCTGCTCATACAGCTTCTTCTCCAGACCCTTCCATTATCATCCCTGCTCTCCTTTGGACCCTCTATAATAGCTTAATGTCATTTTATATTGTGGTGCCCAAAACTGCACACAGGACTGTTGTAAAATGTGGATTATGTCAAAAAATTTTAAGGATGTTCTTTCATGTTTGATTTTTGTATACTTTAAAGTCTAACCAACAAGGGAGGTTTAACTTCTGAAACAGCACCTAACAAGCAAACTAAGTGATATCTATGATATCTAGAAGAACAAATTACTTGTTTGTAGAATTGCCTTGCTAAAGTTTAGGGCTTGACACGCTTCAATGATCTGAGACCAATGGGGAGGTTAACAAAGCTTGGGAGAAAGGATGCTGGCTGATACTGGACACAAAGAATGCAGAATTTATGACCTACAAAGACATCTGGTAGAACTTTCAAGATAAGGGAAAAACTAATAAAGTCAACTCAGCAGTTGTGATGAAACCAGCTCCAACTGAGTCAAAGGTGATTCTGGCAGGGGGAGATCTGCAATCTCCAGCTCAAAGACCACTGACCCAAAAGTAGAGAAAGATTGGGCATCTGGACTAATAAGCATAAGAAGCAAGAGAATTGTTAGCCAGTAGTAGAATATGAATTCATAAGAAAACTATGTAACTATCAGCCAATGAACACCAATTCCTTTATTTGCTAAAATGTATAAATTGTAAAAATTTTTGGTAGCTTGTGTGCTTGATTTGTGGAATTCTACCAGGCACATAGGTTTGTGCAATTTTGAAATAAATAATCAATGTCTCAAGAGTGTAATTATTCACTTGTTGCACACCAGGTAATAAGTACAATTTTTGTGGACAACAGCACCTGAGGTGAGGCTGCCCCAGCTCAGAGCAGAGCAGGACAATCCCCTCCCTTGCCCAGCTGGCAATGCTGTGCCTGATGCACCCTAGGACAGGGTTGGCCCTCCTGGCTGCCAGGGCATTGCTGACTCACGTTCAACCTTCTGTTGACCAGGATCCCCAGGTCCCTTTCTGTAGCATTGCTTTCCAGCCTCTCATTCCCAGTCTGTGCATACATCCAGGACAGCCCCTTCCCAGGTGTAGAATCCAGAACTTTGCCTTTGTTAAACTCCCTACTCTTGGTGATTGCCCAACTCTGTAATTTGTCCCAGAAGAAATCTTTGAAACCTGTTAATGCACATGGGCTTTGAACAACATCCCCCATGCTGCCCACCCCTACAAAGAGCTCTTTGTCTTATTAATGTCTTAATAAGGCTATGAGTTTTTAAATCGTGTTAACCAGCAGTTTTTCTATTTGTTATTGCCTCTTCTTCCTCCATGCCAGGCTTTTTTTTGTGAGCACAGGCTACTGGCACAACCAAGATCATATGGTTCCTTTCCTTCATGCCTGAATTGGAGAAGTTAATAGTTTTATAAATGGAGTGGATACTGTATTTAAAAGCAAAGTTCTACAAAAAAATGTGTTAGCAAATGTTTAATAAATTTTTTTTTAAATGATGAAACATTATTCCAGTTTGTGGTTGGTTGGTTGTTGGTTTTGTTTTGGTTTGTTTAATCAATTATATCACACTTTTTAGCGCCCTTATGAAAGCCAACTAATTAGTTGCTGATGACACAAAAATGAGAGGAGTGGCTGATACTCCAGTGGGTTGTGCTGCCATGAAGAAGGACTTCAACATGCTGGAGAAATGAGCAAAGGGGAGCCCAAAAAAGTTCACCAAGGGAAAGTGCAAAGCCTGGCCCATGGGGAGGAACAGCTCCAGGCACCAGCATGGACCAGCTGAAAAGCAGCTTGGCAGAAAATGACGTGGTGGTCCTGGTGGACACCAAACTGTTCAGTGTAGCAGCAAGGAAAGCAAATGGTATCCTGGACTGCCTTAGAGGAATATTGCCAGTTGTAGAAGGAGATCCTACCCTTTTTATTCAGCGCTGGTGAGGCCACACCTGGAGCACTGGTGTCCAGCTCTGAGCTCTTCAGTACAAGAGAGACATGGATATACCAGAGAGAGGCCAGCTAAGGGCTGTTAAGATGATGAAGGGACTGGAGCATCTCTCTTTTAAGGAGTAGTTGAGAGAGCTGGGACTGTCCAGTCTGGAGAAGAGAAGGCTCAGGGTGTTTGCTTCCAATGAAACCAAGATTGTGGCTACATATCTCTTATAGGAAAAAGGACACAAAATGCTGTTAGGAACAAACATGTTTTATTATGTAAAATATGTCTGAAATAACTTGTTCCAATTAATTTCAGTTTGGCTTTTGTGTTTTCAAAGGTAGCAAATACAAGATTCTCAAAAACATGGAGCAGAGCAAATAGGGCAGTGGGGTTTGTGGGGAGTGTCACTCCTTCCTGCTTAGAGGAAGACTCTTTACACTCTTGCTTGTTCCAGCATGGGCTTCCCACAGAGTCAAAGCCTCCTTCAGGCACATCCACAGGCTGCAGGTGTCTGTCTGTCTGCTCAGCCATGGACTTCCATGGGCTGCAGGGGCACATCTTCACTCACCATGGTCTTCACTATGGACTGCAGGGGAACCTCTGCCCTGGTGCCTGGAGCCTCTCCTCCTACTTCCCCTCCTTTTCTGACCTGGGAGTCTGCAGAGTTGTTTCTCTCCCATATTCTCACTTCTGTTTCCTAGCTGCTGATGTTGCACAGGTTTTCTCCCCTCCTTCTTAAATATGTTATCCTGAGGTGCTACTACCATCACTGATGGGCTTGGCCTTGGGCAGTGGTGGATCTGTCTTGGAGCTGACTAGCATTGGCTCTGTCATGGAGGGAACTTCTAGCAGCTTCTCACCTAGTTTGAAGAAGCCACCCTTCTATCCTACCTCTATTACCTGTCCTGCCAGGTGGGTCTGTCCTTTGAGGGTATCAAGGCTCTGGCTGCCAGGGACAGCTGTGAACTGCAGAGCCAGGGTAGGGCTGGGAGTGTCTGTGATGGGCTTTGGCCCTATGACATCCTAGGGGACAGGTCACAGTGGGGCTGGTTTTCAGGGCCAGAGGTAAGCACGTGAGGGGAGGCTGGGCTGGGCAAGAGCTGGGACAGAAATGTGGATTCTCACCCTGCATCAAGAGCCCAGGCCCCTGCCAGCAGCCTCTCCCCTTCTCCTACCTGCTCCCAGCTCTGTTCAGCTCCCATACCTGCTCCCTGCTCCTTCCCAGACCCACTTGATCCTTTCTCTCCCTCCTCATCCAGGCCATGGCTGCCCGGGTGTTCTTTAGTGTGGTGCGAAACATCATCATCCAGCACCTGCAGATGGTCAATAGGGAGCTGGATGAGGCCACACGTGAGCGCATGCGGCAGCGTGAGGAAATGCTGAGACAGGAGATGACTCGGCTGCTGCAGGAACTGGAGCAGAATGACATGGCCCAGAGACACCTGCTCTTCACTGCCATGCTGCAGTGGCAGAGCTGGGCTGTAGCCCTTGTCGTGCTCTTGGGGCTGTGGTGGTGGCTCCGATATTTGAAAAATCATCATAGAATTGTAGAATCCTAGAATGTTTTGGTTGAAGGGACTTTAAAGATCTATTTAACAATCATCTTATTCCAACTCCCCTTCCATAGCCAGGGACACCTTCAGTAGACCAGGCTAATGCCCCATCCAATCTGGCCTTGAACACTTCCAGGGATGAGGCATCCATAACTTCTCTGGGCAACCATTAACCACTATTCCAGTGCCTCACCACCCTCACAAAGAAGAATTTCTTCCTAATGGCTAATCCAAACCTACCCTCCAGCTTAAAGCCATTTGTTCTTGTCCTATCACAGCATGCCCTTATAAAAAGTCCATCTCTGTTCTTCTTGTAAGCCTGTGTAGGTAGTGGCAGGATGCTGTAGGGTCTCCCTGGAGCCTCTCCAGGTTGAACAACCCCAGCTCTCTCAGCCTGACTTCATAGGAGAGGTGCTCCAGCATTGCAATCAACTTAGTGGCCCTCCTCTGGACTCATTCCAACAGGCCATGCATTTCTTGTGTTAGGGGCCCCAGACCTGGACATAAGTACTCCAGGTGGGGGTCTCACAAGAGTGGAGTAGAGGGGAAGAATCACCTCCCTCGACTTGCTGGCCACACTTATTTTGATTGAGTCCAAGACACAGTTGGGCTTTCTGGGCTATTAATGCACACTGCTGAGACATGTCAGGCATCTTGTCTTTTCTCAGCCCAGCCCATACTTGTGCTTGGGATTGCTCTTACCCGGTGCAGGACCTTGCACTTGGCCTTGTTGAACTTCAGGAAGTTTTCATGGGCCCACCTCTCAAGCCTGTTAAGGTCCCTCTGGGTAGGATCTGTCCTGTCCAGCATGTTACCACACCACACAGCTTGGTGTTGTCAGTAAATTTACTGAGGGTACACTTGATCCTACTATCCATGTCACCAACAAAGATGTTACACTGACTGGTCCCAATACCACTGTCTATGGCTACGTAAAGCCCATTCAGCCCTAATACTAATAAATGGAATAAAGTCATGATTGTTTCATGAATGTTTGGCTGCTGCATATTCCTTAGCTAGCACACTATTTTTAGACAAAAAAGTCTACCATAAAACAAGAAGTTTAATATTGATGCTCAAGACTTTGGTTTCTAAATTTGTGCTGAGTACAAATTCATTTTGGATCAACAGATGTTAGGAATTATCTTATTCAGACCTCTAAGAGACAAAATGATACAAGTATCTATAAAAATGGAGAATTAGCAGTGTTATCATCCTCTTATGCACACTTCATTGAACACTATTGTCTGCAGAGCTGAAGGCCACCATCTCAAACTCCCATCTCATATCAACAAGAACACACAGCATTTTGTTCCCACATCCTAAGAAAGCTGGGGAGGAAAGAATGGGATTTCATACCCTTTTGGCTTGAAATTATTTGAATTTCATTACAGGGGATAGGTTACTTTCTTGTTTTACTTACGTGCTAGATGTCATTGACCACAATATCTTTTTCCTAAAGCCAAGAACACTTACACATCGCCCTGCTTTCCCCATTTTCCATGTGCAGTACAGTGGTTCTACATTTATTTAGCAACAATACTGAGACCTCTGCAAAGGTTTGTTGTAAGTTTAGAACAGGAGAAAAGTCTGTATTTCATATTGCCTTCCTTTTGCAAGATTAATTCACATCCTTAGATCTCCTTTTAGGAAGCAAACAAACCATGTTAGAAGAAAAAAGTCTTTAATGGAGAAGCATTGTATTCAAAAGAACACACAACATTGACAGAGGCCACAGGTCAATTCTTTGGCTCATTTTCTGTAGGAGCACAGAAAAGAGATCTACACATCTTTTTCCTGTTAGGAGCAAAAACTGGTGCTCCAGACAACTTTGTCAAAGGATTTCAGAGAGAAATGAAAAGCTTTAATGTTTATGATGAGTAAACAAATTCCTTGAAATTATAATAATTAAAAAACCCCAAAACACAACAACTAAACGTAAGTGAGGAAAGTTCAACTACCTTTAAAGAGATTGCCTTTCAATAGAGCAAGTTCAGTCTAAAGTTAAGATCTGTGTTCGCATAATTTGTTCCTTCTAGGACTTCAAATAAAATAAAAGTTTTTATCCTATTAAACAATGATTGCCTGGTTACAACTACTAAAACCTCACAAGTTGTTAAATTTCTTAAGTCTGTTTTGTGCAGCCCAACCAGTATGTAGAGTGGGGCAAGCAAAACTCTTAAGTAAGTTGAAGCTTTAGAGAGCTGCTTCTATTTATACAATGTACTAGTACAGCTATTTTCACACTGAGATGGATGGACCTCTTCAAATCATCTGCACTACACACTTGCATGATCAGAACAATTAAGTAACTGGACTTTTTTGTTTGTTTTGTTTTTTGTTGTTGTTTTTTTTTGTTTGTTT
>VZTT01042004.1:0-16656 GCA_013400855.1 Buphagus erythrorhynchus | reverse complement strand
TTTTTTTTTTTTTTTAATGAACATTGTATCTTACCTCCAGCAGAGATGACAATGTAGATTTGGGAAATGCAAAATCCTGTCTCCAAAGATGGGTAGTAGGAAATAATTCAAAACACCAAGTTTTCCCCATAGAGGAAATAACAGCTTGGCAAATATTGTAATGCAGTTTGACAGATGTATCGAGAATAGAAAGTAAAAATTATTATATGATAATCTGATTCAGAAATAGTCCAAAGATATACTGGTATCTCAGAATTATTTTGTGAAACATTGTATAGATATCTAAGTACTCAAACAGTCATTCTTTATTCTTAAATAGGTGTAAAATGTTATGTATGTGTTATTTGTCCCCAGGTGATGATTTACATAAGTATTTGTGTTAAATCACTTTTGCTACTCTCAGAGTTTTACCTAGATGTCCTAAGAAGAATTTTTAAAGTGGAAAAGGAAGAACTTCCACACAAACTTGGAATCATGAGGAACTAGTTTGGAGCTTATATCACCATATAAAATACATACATCTTGATTTAAGCTGAAACAGTACCTGCCATTTTCTCTAGTTAGATCTCCAGCTCTGTAGAAATCAGACTGAAAATGCCTTCCTTAGAAACAGATTTAAAATATAAGCTTAATTTTAACCTCATATGATGTGAGTACAATTTGTCTTCAGCTGGAGAAGAAAGTTCAGATGGTTGTAATTACTAAAGATTGCATGCCATTAGATGCAGGCACATAAATTAATTTCCTTTTATAATAGAGTAATGCCACTGCAGTTGCACATAAGCCCTAAGGTAATCTGGGCTACAGCAAAGAGAAATTCACACAGGAAATGCTGGACAAATTTATATAGGAGTTGAATACATGTTTCAGTTGAAAATGAAGAGTTCTGAAAACAATACATTTTTAATCCCCTCAAAGGGCTTAGCCATTTCCTATCTGTCATGATCTAAGGAGAAAAACTATGCAAAACAGAGTAAACATTCTTTGCTAATAGAATTATTACAAATTTTTATTAAAGGTGGTAATGTCTGATAAACTAGAGATGTATGACCTTTAGTGCATAAACCCAGTAATACTTACATATGCTTTATCAACTACATATTTAAAAGGCTAATGATCAATCTCCTTATTTCATAGAGGGAAACAGACATTAGCTCTGGTAAAAATGCCTTGCTAAAGTTTATGCACTCCTGGTTTTTGAAAAGCCAGGAAGAAAACCCCATTCTCCTGAGATACAGTCCTGTGACCTATCCACCAGACCATGCTACTTCCCAGAATACTGTAGTTTTTGGAAAGCCTTGTATGAAGCAATTTTTCATAATTAAAAACAAACCAAACGTCACAGCAAATATTTCATATGTTAGAGGTTTCATCTGAGGGTCAAAATTAACTTCCCTAAATTACATATTTCCTTGTGGATATTATTCTGAGGCTCTGAAAAGTAAAATTACAGCTCATAAAAATACACCCTGAGGAACAAGATACTTCATTAATTCCTTAAAGGTTTAGCATAATTGTTTTTAACTCAAGAAAAATCTTTCAACTAACTGGATACTCTCTGATGTCAGTTCTTCAAGACTTGACACACAAAAAAAGTTCTATGTGCATGCAATTAATCTTATATTTTATCACCCCATATTTTAATAATTTTCAACTCTTAGGGACTTGCACCTTAAAATGATGCTATCTCAGTTGTATAGTATTTACATTTTTTTCTGGCTTTTTAAATTATTTGTTCTTATCATTTTATCTTAACCTAGTTTACAGTATGATATACAAAATACCTTATATTGGGATTTCAAGAAATACTTTAAATATAATAGTATCATTAAGATTGGAAAAGTCATTGCCCTAGCACTGCCAAGTCCACAACTAAACCATGTCCCTAAATGCCACACATATACTTCTTTTAAATGCTGCCAGTGATGGTGACTCAACCACTTCCCTGGGAAGCCTGTTCCAGTGCTTGACCTCTCTGAGTGAGAAATTTTAGTGGTATAATGAGAGTCCAATTCTGATTTGGAATTTTTGGGGCACAGGCACAAAAATAGATAAAATAAATAGCATATTTATCAAAGAGAAAGTTATATACCAAGCTTATTTTAAAACACTGACATAAAATTAAAAAAAAACCCCAAAATTTAGCAAAAGAGAGAAAATAAGTAAGATGATTAATGTTGAATTATATTTACCATATTTTTAACCTTATAAACAAAACAGTAACATGTCAGCAATTAGCTTTACAGCTTGTATTCTTCCATTTTTCATAATCAACATTAATAATCAACTGGCATTACAGTTCATAATAAATGGAGGACTACTGTAGAAACACTACGTGTCTTGGGGCAATGTACTAGGCTGTGCAGGACTGATCCTGCACCCAGGTTCATGGCAGCATTATATTTCTAAAGCAAATGTATCTGTCACACTGACATTTCATGAAACACTGGACAAGTTAAGGTAAAATCAAAATATCCAAAACCAGCTGCAGTCAAAACTTTATGAAGGCACAAGTGATAGAAATGCAAGAACATTATGCTTCATTTACTAAATATCAAGTTTAAGAGAGCTCATTCTATTTAATCTGAGCACATGTGCACACACTACCACCAAAGGCAAGGAAAATGAGAGAGTCCCTTGTCAAATAGGGTCTGAACAGGGGTAAGGCGAGTTTTTCAAGGAATACCAAAGACAGATGGTGAACACAGTTCTTGTAACCAGGTCACAGTTGCCTGTTATTCCAGTACTAGAATCAAAGATAATTTATGAAAAGCTCAAGGAATATTTCTTCTGACCTGGCTTGAATGTGAGGTAAGGAACAACTGAAGACCTTGTCATGCTGCTCAAAAGCAAAAGCTTAAGGTCAGCCTCTTTATTAGCTTTTTCTGAAGCAAAAATATTTCTTGACTTCAGTGAGGCTGCTTGTAAGAGTGAAGATTACAGAGTTTGTGACAAAACCCAGACACCTGTGGCTAATGGTGCCAAAAAGAGTTTTTGGGACTGAAACATTTCCTAAGATTTGTCTTTCTTCAGTGTACTAAGCTTATTATTTAAAATCCCCATTTAGCATAAGCCTTCAGAAAGGCTCAGTGTCCAGTAGATATCTAATGTAAGAGATCTAGGCAAACACTTAATATTTACTAACTTGCATTTTCCCTCAGAGTAAGGGCTGAGGTTTTGAAAATCTGTGTGCTTTAGAGTACAAACAGGAGCTGCTGGATGCAGACATATTTAGAAAAAAATTGATCCTAATAAATATCCTGATCACCTAATTAGCTTTTTACAAGGGAGACAAGGGAATGAGGGAGAATTATTTTGCCTCTCTCTAAAACTTTGGTGTACCCAAATCTCGAGTACAGTGCAGGTCTGGGCTCTGTGTGTAAAGGTCAAAGTAGGATGTGGGATGTATCCACAGCAAATAAAATTATCAAGTGGCTAAAGTGGTAGCTTTATAACAACAGCATGAAAAAGGTGAAACTTCTCAATTTAGAGAGAAGGCTGGGGTGATGATATGATGAAAGCTAATAAACATAAAGGTGGAGGGTAAAGCAAACAAAATTGTTAATCACCCCATGCCATGCTATTAGAACTAGAAATACTCTAGAAAGCTACTAGATCCATTCAGAACAGGTAAAAAAGTGGTCAGGTTCAGGTGCTCTCTCTTAGCAGCACTCCTACAGCTGCCTTTGGAGATGGTCCATCAGCAGGGCCTTTCCCATAGCCCCTCACCTTCTCTTGCCTACTTTCATGTTATGTAGGCTGGAGGACAGGACAACAGGGAAACAGAAACAGAAGCCAGTCCCTCACAGCTGCATTACTCCACACAGTAAATTGAAAAATGAAAAAGGCAAGAAAAAACACTATGTCTTTTTTCTCATTCATGTTGCAACAGAAACCAAGCCATTCAATCTTCAGGCAAAAAAATTCATTTCTTGGAGCTGTCATTTCATTCCTTACCAAACATTTGAAGGAACTTCAAAGGAGAAGCAGATCTGATAGGAGAATGAAGCATCTTTGTCCCAGTAATCACGAATAAATCTGAATGGCTCTTCCTCTAGCCCACTCACAATAAGGCAAACCAGTATTCTATCAGGAATTGAAGCTTAGTCCTTCGTATTTGATTGTCACAAATATGCATGTATTTATTTGGATTTTGGTGGTATTAGTATGTATAGATTACTTAAAAATGTAATTTGCATACATGAGAAAGGTGAGCATACAGGTATGCTTCAAAAAAGAAAGAACAGGATAGGGAAGAAGTGCAAACACAATTCAGCATTCTGTAATTTTAATATGTTGGCAGATACTGTTAGATGAACAAATTATTTGTGTTCATTAAGATTTTTATTTATTGAAATGTAAAAGGAACTCAGTATTTTGGATGTGTGCCTGTCTCAAAAAATCTTACCAAAGAGAACCCATTTGTATGTGCTTTAGTACATACTGCATTACTTCAGCTGTCAGCTACCTGATATGTGGCACTCATTTGCATAAACTAATTTCTAAATACTAAGTGGGTGCAAATGGGGAAGAATAAATCAGAGTATCTGAACAACATGTACTGTTCTCAGGATTACCCTTATTACTAATATTTTTGAAGTTTCACAACTGCTTGGTAGAATTAAGGCATCTATCCATTAATGATTCTCCATTGTTCAGGATAAACCTGTTTGTGAGTGTAGATGTGGATGACTCCTTTGTGGTAATGATCTTCAATGCATGGAATTCTCATCTCAGAATCTGGAATAATGCTAGCATTAAAAATGGCTGTTCAAAGACAAAGGCCCTGTTATTCTGGTTCCTGAACACTGCAGAAAGGATCCTATGCAGGCAACAGGTACAGCCCCACTACATGTATATTTTAAACTGAGTTATAACACCATATGCTCAGCAAATAAAAAGACACATACCTCAATGGACAACTGTTCACATAAGCATTTAAAATCAACATTCATATTGCTGTAGTTTATAAAACAACTTGGTATTTTAAATTAAGCCATCTGTGACTAAAGACACTGTGTGTGAAAGAGAATTCTACAAAGTAGCAATAGAGATACCTATTAGAAATATAAGATATCTCACAGAAGTAGGGTGCTTCTTTGTGTAAACACATATTGACTGGGACAATGGCTGCCTGCTCAATTTAAAGTCTCAAAGACTTGTGGAAGAAAATTAAGTAAGAAAAGTTACTGGCCAGTTACACTTGCTGTGTCTTCCTTGAACTTAAAAGGAACTGCTGTGTACTTACATACTGTGCTTGTTTGTACAGAAGTCTACTGGTGCAATTTCCAAGAAAATAAATACTTTAACTATTAAAATACCACAGCTTTCTTCTCCTGACTCCCCACCACCACTGTCATGCTGAAAGAAGAATGAACTGTTCTCGTACAAAACTGCACATCTAATAATTATCTCAAATTTACTAGCTGTGATTAAACATATTTTTCCTATGCAGTTGGATGCTGCTGCTTTAAAACTCTTGATGAACTTCTGCTGCAGGGTATCTGCATTTCCCTGCTGAATTACAAATTTTCATTGTATAACTTGCATCTTAACTTCAAATCCACTGGAATCTGTTTGGATGAAAAGGCCTAAATGAGTAACAGCTATTAGAATTTCCAGACCAAAACAAAAACAAAACCCACATAAAGGCAGAGCTACAGTTGAAAAGGAGAATCAGTGACTTAAGGTATAAAGCATAACGGCATATTGTATAAAGCATAAATTATCCTGAAAGTAAACATTCCAAAACCCCCAGGAAACTCAGGATTAAAGATGAAAACTTAAAAGGAATCAAAATATTTTGTATTATTGAAATGCAGTATGAAAGCCTCCAAAACAAACTTAGATCAGCCCTGCAGCAGCACCACATTGTAAGCCAGAAATTATGATTAATGCATTTAGTATCTGTGGCCTGAAATTAGCCTAATGCGTATTTCAAAGTGAATTTTTCATTTTGTTCCTTTGTATGCAACAAGTGACTATGACAAGCAATAGAAGGTGAGCAGGAGAAAAATAATGGTCCATAACCATGTTATGAGTTCCACTGCAGAGCTGGTGAGTAGTTGACTATTTAGAACTATTTAGAAATATAAAATGTCCATCATGAGTGTGAAGGTATAAGCAAAATACTGTTGTACCATGCAAAAATGTTTCATTACTGTGAAAGAAACCATTTCTGGCTGGACCAGTGAACCTCAGTCAGGAAAGGCACCATTAAATTTAATAACTTGTTAAAAGATAAACAAGTGGGATTTCAATTCTTAAAATTAAGCACAGATATTAAAATCTGAGAAACAGACTTCTTCCATTATGTAGGTTACCTATGTAATCTGAGCAGACAGAACCTTTCTACAGAACAATAAGAGTAAGAGAAGATAAACGTTTGCCAAAAATATCAAGGCCCAAAACGCACATTTAGTTTCAAAATTCTTTTATTGTAGTTGGATAATAGAGATAAATATCTAAGAGCAAAATCCAGTAAGTCACATTTATTTTCCTTTGGAACAATTCTGCAAACTGGTTTTATGATAAAGAACAAAAAGTTGCACTACATTTTGGAACATTTTGTTCTTCAAAACTGGTCAGACAGGTGGGAAATATTAAAGTACTACAAATTAGATGAATAATTTTCCACTTCAGCTTCATTTCCCAAACTGAACAAGTCCAAGCAAAAGAAACTATGATATTTTCTGCTTTGGAGATACATATCAACTGGTAATGCACTTCAAGCTATATTAATTTGATTAAAAAGTTTATCCTTAATAACCTGAGACATCAATCCATGTATAGCTTCTATGGTGGTCTTGCAGCTGAAAAACAAGCATAAATTCAATGTTGGACAAAAACTGAACTGAACTGTCATTTTCCTTGAAGATATCCAGCTGCTTTGGAAGTTCAGGGTGCCCATAACCCCATGAATCTTAAAAACTGTCCAGAAAGGAACAGTCACACACAGGAATTTAGCCATTGTTGCCAATACCTTTTTGTTACCTTAAAAGCAAACTGACTATACACACAAAGACCAATTCCAGAAAACTTTGTCTTGCAATTTAGGACATCTTACATTAACAATAGCAAGTGGGCTCTGTGGTCATCTGAACCAAAAAAAAACAAAACAAAAAAAAAAACCCAAAACCAAACCAAAACAAAAATCTTTAGGGGAATGGAGCTATCATCTGGTATTATCAATACCTGCAGGCTCTCACTGCTCTCTACCTTATCTCCTTTGCCCAAGCCCAGGACAGTAATACACAGTAACCATGGTTCCTCTGAGAAACTTTACAGGGAACATTAAAGAAAAGTTTATAGAACAAAACAGTAATTGGTCAAAATATGTAACGAGCAAAACCCCTGAAGAGCTGAGAGGATTCCTACTGATCCAAGTTTTCCCCAATGTCTGCCATAGGGCAATGTAGTGTCAAACTAACAAATAAAAACAGACTGTACCAATGCAAAAGATGACTGAAGGACTGAAGGCACAGAGAATAGGGACAAATTACCATTAGACAGATAAAGGAATCCTAGGGAAAGCAAGCTGACTTGGAACACAATTTGGCTAATGCATATGTCACCTTAGAAAATGGCTTAGAAATGTGCATGGACAGTAACAGAAGTTATCATACAGCCCAGTGTAAGCACCTTTAAGCTAATGCTTTACAACACTGTTTTCCCAAAACAGGTATGTCTAACAATCCTTTAATGATCTTTGCAGCCTTATTTCTTCACAGTAATTTAGGTGACAGTAAATTAATTGTCCCGTGTCTGCACAGGTCTTCTACTGTCTTTACTTTTCTCTTAGGAAAGATCAGTAATTGAAGAAACACATGCATCTGTAGAAGTGTTACACTCCATTTTGGGAACTATGGTAGCTTTTGTTCAACAGGAAAGCAGAATTTATGAGAAAAACAACTCCTTCCAATCCCTTACAATTTATAAACTAACTACTGATGAAGACTAAATAAAAACAGAGAAGAAAAATACCTAGAACTGCTGCAACAAATAATATAGTAGCATGATCAGAGAAGGAGCTATTTCTTAGAATAACTGTAAGCATGTGAGAGTAAGGGGAAAATAAAATGCAGTCAGTGTTATGGGACTCAAAACAGCAATGCAAACTTATCTGCAACTCCATCCTCCTCACATCTTTACATCATTGCTGTTCTGTTTCCCTGCAGGGGCTGGGACATATCACTTAACCTGGCCACTATGAGCTAGCAACAGCATTAACTCCACTGCAAATGTATTCTGCAATTGAAATAAGCTAAATGAGTATTAATTTTTATAAAATCAACCCCCCTCCAACTCGTTCATGTTTGTTAGAAAACTTTTAAGAGCTGTTAACTTTTCAGGAAAAGTAAACCAAGGTGTGCCAGGGGGAGAGAATACCAGGAAACTGTTCTGTTATCAAGATAAAGTGAAGGGGAAGAGGGACAGAAAGACTCAAAATCTGAAAACACGCAAACATCCCAGATTTTGTTCAATTTTTGCACTCTGTTCCAAGGGATTCTACAGAATTGCTTCCTTATTAAGTGGAATTACTACATCTCACTCGGACTACTCCTAAGGTGTGTGCAGGTGAGTCCTGCCTTCTCCACAGATGGACCTAAGTTTGTACCACCATACACAGTGCAGTATTTCTTGGTTTTCAAAGTCTGAAATTTGCCAAATACGATGTTTTTGAACAACTCAGCTGTACGAGCTGTTGGATACTATTATCCTCTGTTAAAAGATTTTACTTGGAAAAATGGTGAGTCTAACATGATATAGCCTAGGCACACATATAATTTTTAAAACTATTGAGAAAGAGATGCAAGTATTACTGAGAAGCAACTTGTGTATTTCAAAGCTCAAAATAAACAGAGCTGATCACCAATAAACATAAGGAAAACTGAGGGAAAATATTACAACTTCTTTGAAATAATGCTGTACACCTAGTGATAAGAAGTTTATTAACTAACAACAGCAAGTATTTGCTGTCAGGCAGGGTAGCTAAATATAAAGGCCAGAATATATGTAAGCTACTTCTTAAAAAAAAAAAACCAACAACAAAAACCCAACCTTTTCTTATTTCTAAAAAAACCCCACATTAATTAAGAAATATGAAAAAAGGAGTTAATAATTTTTATGTTAGTAGAAGTATTAGACAAATGTAAACTAAACTTACTGGACTGTTAACACTAGTTCTTAAAATCACGTTCTATAACATAATTTTACTTACTGATAGTTTTAACCTGATTAACCATAAAAATGTGCTAATTTCTAGCAAAGTTACAATTTTGCATTGGACAGAAAACATTTTTTTGTTTGCCAGATATCAATGGAATTTTACAGTAATTTTTTGTTTAATAAACTAGAGTTAAATTTATTCCAAACCCCCCCAAAATTAAAAATTCATTGTAGGTTTAATAGAAGCAAGATTTTCTTTAACTTTCAAAAACAACTAGTGACTTCTGGAGTCTCTCATTCCTATCTATAATCTAATTCTTCTCTCTAATCTTCTCAGGTTACAATTACAGGCATGATAAGTTTAAAACCAAATAATACTTTATAATATTTTTTACATGAAGAACACATAGATTTGTTATCTTACCTGTCTCTTGTTGCTTTTGCAAGTTTGTCTTCTGACTTCTTGTCATGAGTCTCTAAACCCAGCATGAAACTACCCCTTCCAAGCTGAGCTTCTGACTGTTCTAATTTTTCAGACAAATCAAAGACTTGGCCAGTGGTGTAGTCAGCATTCTTAGGAGAAAGAAAGGAATAAATATTTTGAATTTAAGTTATGAATTGAAGCATTTATACACAAAATAAACCAAATCTGAGAAAAGTTTTTAGAAGTGTAGTGCTGCATATTTTAATCTGTATTTGCAATTGAAGTGATATAGAACATGAGTGGTGGTTAGGAGAACAGAAGCTGAACATCTGACAAATGCTCAATACCTAAAGCCTGAATTTGGTTCTTTTTATTACTTTCAACCCATGCCCTAAGTTATGTAGGAGTAAGTAAAACTCAGTTGGTTTTGACCAAGAGAAAAAAAAATTGGCTTCTGCAGAGGGAAGGTTTAGATGCTCAGCTGTTACACTGAAGGTCTACCTGCAGTATTTCTGTAACAGTTCCATTGTTTATTTTTTCTTAAGTGTTTACTTATTAAACACCATTATTCATTGCAGTGCTCTATAGAGATACAAGGTAAAAAAGTATTTAAGACAAAATCTAAATGTATAGAGAGAATCTAGTAAAATTAAATGTGTTATTCCCACCTTCTACTTTTACAGAGCAGATATGAGGAACATTTCAGTATTTATGATTAGGAAAATCTTCCCTTCTTGTTTTATCTGACAGATTCTTAATGTGGGGTCTGTATCTTATCAGTGTGCTATTAAGCATTTTACAGCAGAGGGCCTGGTTTTCAGACTCATGAATGAATAAATGCACACAACTGTGGTACTTACAGTAAGCAAACTAGAAGAACTGAGAGTGTTCACCCAGTACTTGTTCCACAACAGCTCAAGCAATTTACGATCCAAAGATGATTTAAAGTATGAGACTTCTAAAGCATAATACCTTTAAAAACAAACATGCAAACAAGGTAAGTGTCCATCTAAATATCTCTTGCTTGACTATCACATCTGAAGTACATGCAACTTAAAAAATCCTTATCAATGGCAAATATCTTCAAAAATTCAAAGCACTTAAGGTTACTCCCAGTTGCAATTCTTTGTATGATTTTCCATATGTAATTAATATATAGATTTAATACATAATCCCCATACATACTGCTGTGTTCTGTTAAATGAGATTGCAAGAGTTTTTTATTTATTCTCTTAACCTATTCCATGCTTGGATTCTTCAACACTGTAATAACTAACAGATGATTGTAGTTTTGCATGTATCACTTCTAATTTCTTGAGGAATGCTTGGTAGCAGTAAATGTTACAAACAGGCAAACAATCTTACATTCTATCACACCTATTTGGAAAGCCAATCTTTAGTGGTGTTACAAATTAACACTCCCAGTAATGCCAGAAAAGGAGCTGCACAGCACTTGCCCCTACCCAGAAGAGCAGTGGGATCACAGCCTCCCCAGTCCTGCTGATCAATCAACATCTGACCCTTTCCTCCCTGCCCCAACAACGCATCACTACTTAAAAGTGTTCAGAAATCAACTGCTAAAGCTTTTAACCAGGTTCATCTTCATCTTTGCAGAGTTCTCCCTTAAAACATCTCCTGAAAAATGCCAGTAACACTTTTCTAACAAAAACAAGAGTGCTAAAGCCACAGTGAACTTCAAGATTTGAAACATTACAAGAAATTTACTGAATCACTAACCTAAACACACAATAAATAATAATGTTTGTAGTTTTTTTGTTACTTACTGTTTACAATGTACACCGAAGTCTTCTATTTTATTGAGTGGAATAGTTTGGTATTCAGAGGGACCTTCATCTGGGGGTTTATAGCCCTAAAAATTTAACAAATGGCAAAGATGACACAGTAATTATGGGGCTTTTCAAAATGCCTAAACCTTACAAAAAAAGTTCTAGTTTATGCAATTCTAGATTATTTTTGTCTAGAGAAAATGACATTTCCCCTGGTAGCCCAAAATTAAGAATTTTCTTGGACCTCAGGTTTACATTTGGCTTTATTAGCCATACTAGTCATTACATCTGCAGGTTTATCAAAAGCAAACTAGTGGCCATACTTGAGTTTTTTCAAATGAGCAACACAGCAAGCTATGATTAGATCATTTCTTAGCTCAAAGAAAGGGCAAGCTTCTTTATAGACAGTATTTCTCTATCTGTTCTTGGAAATTTTGAGGGAAGATTTGAGAAGAGGGAAGAAACATCCATGGATATGCCTTAGAGATACCTGAAACTTTCAGTTACTTGTTTAGCCAAGATGGTGCCATTCACAGCTACTGACTAAGCAAGAACTGCCTGCAGTCCACTGTGAGAACTCCCTAAAAATATGCTTCTCATGTGCAATTTTCCAGATGTGATTTGGTTTTCAGGTACAGGATTCTTCTCCCTGTTCAAAATTCTCAAAGTATTTATGAAGTGGTTTTGCCCACAGCAGTGAATATTCTCCTCAATCACAAACTAGTCTAAGATCTCTTACGTTTTTGTCAACACAAAAATCACAGAATCACAGAATTTCTAGGTTGGAAGAGACCTTCAAGATCATCGAGTCAAAAATAATGCCTGGACCTCTCACAAACATTTTTGTTAATTAAAAATTTTAATTTTTATTAAACAATTAATTTTGGTATTTTTTTTACTGGATGACTGTGTGAAGTTCTTGATGAGTCACAAACAATGGGGTATTTAAAAGACATACCTGAACTTTATTGGATTGAAATTAAATAGCACAGCCAGAAGTATACATGAGAGGATGCATTTGGAGACCTAGATCTCCAATACTGATGTGGTTTTTTAGTTTTAAGCCTAACCCATATTGTTTAATTAACTTTTTTGTACATTAGTTTGTGAAGATTTATAATATTTATTTGAAAAAGTTAAGTGGATAGTTTTGATAAAACTATTTAGATAGTTTTCCAAAATGAAAAGCAAACTACAACACATTAAACACGCTATTAACATTTTGTTTTAGGGCTAAAAAATAAACAGAGAAGAACTAACATAAAACAATTTTGATGAATGCTACCTACAACTACATCCATTAAAAACCAGCTACATAATTTTGGGACAGCTTCACAATCTGGATAGTGTAACTGATTTAACACTGCCAAAACTCAATGAAAACCAAACTAGAAGCCAGCCTTTATAAATGTAATCAATATCCAAAGGCATGCAGTAACCAGTGTATGGGCACATCTTCCTTTGGAATGAACATTCAGTACAGCACAGCAGACCAAACTCAGACAATCATTTAAAGACACGTCAGTGTTCACACACTAGATAATTTTAGATCATTTTAACTATTTACCTTAGGATATGTCCTAAAAGCTCCAAGATTTACTTTTCCTGCAGATATTGTTCTTGTTGGATCAATCTGTAGAAATACAGGCAATACTTTTTATATACATTTTACAGTTACATAGTAATTTTATTTCAGAAATGTAATTCATGCAAATTGTATTAGTTCTGTCATAAACAGTACTTTTTCTGTTGGTATGAGACTCTAAAAAGATGGGAGTATCAATAGCCTTCAGTGGATTATTTTTTCAAACTCATTTTCCTTACTTCCTACATACTTAAAACCCCTTATGCTTAAGAACTATACCATAACTGAAACAATGAAGTGAGAATGGTCTAGGCAAGCAACACTACTGGCCAGCAAAGCAGGAGTGGCACCAGTTTAAAGTGTGGATCTAACACCTCCATCACACAAAGGACACAATACTAAAACGCTAACAGAGAGAAATCCAAAAATTATTCCCTTCAACATGAGTTGCTATGCAGGGTTATCACCCACCAGCCAGTACTTACAACCACTGCTACGAAGGGTTCCTGAAATTGCTGATTAAGCATCTGGGTACTGACGTCGATCCCCGAGAGCCAGCAGCCGTAGCCGGGGTGACTGTGGTACCAGCCGATGGCATTTTCCAGGCGGCCGACCTAAGAAAGAAGGGAAGGGAAATAGCCCCAGCGCTCAGCTCCATTCCCAAAGCACCGGCTGCCCTCCAGCGGCACTTCCAGCACAATGCAAGGCGCGGCAGGATAAACTGAATTTCCACTCGTGATAAAATATTCCCTAGAAACCGTACAATGAGTAGTACTGGCATTCTCTGCTACAGCTGCTGCCACAGAACAGAGGCCTGCAAGGAGCCTGGAGCTCCTGCTTCAGTCACAGCTGAAGTACAGAAGAGGTTCCACACAGCAGCTCCTCAGCAGGGCTGAGAAATTTCTTAGGGATATAACACAAGTATATCTAATCTCATGCGATGTAGGGAACATCAGTAGAGAATGAATTATTTAGTATGGTAACATATCTCACAGGCATATACTATTAGATTAGTGGTAGGTTTAAAAAATAACTTCAAAGGCATGCTTTCAAACACCAGAAGTGACAGAAATGATTGCCTGGAGACAGGTTTAAAAGCCAAAAGATGAACTTTAGACAACTTTTTATCAGATAAAACCTCAAAATAGGAGTTTCTAAATAATACACCTGGCTATCTCTAAAAATACTGGAAAAGAAAGGAGCAAAGCCAAAAAAACCCAGGAGAATAAACACCCATTGAACCTAATTTTTGAAATCCTCTCTCAGGAATTGTTTACTGGCTGCCCCAGTAACCATGAGACAGAATACACAAACTGTCTACTTTAGTTTTTAACTGGTGAAGAATATTTATATTTTCTTTAAAACTGCCATGAGAGAGACCAACAAAACACTAAAGAATGTGTATTATTTTTCAAAGCCAAATAATACATTTGAAATACATCAAGACTAGATCCTGTCCATGGAGAATTGAGTAACTGGAATGGCAGCATCTATAAAGCACTTATATAGGGGAATATATTAGCTAGCAACTTAATGATAAAAAGAGCTATTCCAGGAACAAGTGCTTGCCAAAATCAAAAATGAAACAGCCAGCATGAAAACTCTGCCAGAGCACCAGGAAAGCTGAGTTATTTTATTTGCACACAAGCTCAGTTTCAAAATTGTGAAACCAACCACAGACAAAACTGAACAACAAAAAGAATGGGAAAAAAACATTTCCTATCACATAAGAACTCCTACAGAAACCTGGACTGTTTTAAACATAAGACAAGCTGTTTAAAATTTTATGCTATATATTTACCATTTTGAAATTCAGTATTTCTACTTAAGAATGGGATTCTATGAATATATCTTTATTTAAAGACAGTATGACTGTATGACTGTATCTTTAGGCAAAGACATCTCTTCAAGTTACCCACTTTTTCCACAAGAGTATTAGCATCATGACATTGCTTTCAGATAAAGCATACTAGAATTTTTAGAATTATTTCTACATTTTCTCTCAGGAATTAATCATTAAAAAAAGTCCCAGAACATAATTATTTCTGCATTATGTTTACTCTTTGCTGATGTTACGATTCAGCCCAAAGCACGTCCATTTCACTATCTTCAACTCTGTGTAAGTCTATGAACATAAATACAACTCTCCAAAATAACCCAAATATTCCTCGGTTATACCCACTTAGTGCATAAGGGGCTTCTAATTTTAGCTGGTTTAAAAATCAGTGGGTCAATTGGGTATCAAAACTGTTTGAGCCTGGAGAATTAAAGTTATTTCAACTCTTATTTCTAGTTTAGAATTGTCCTGTATTGGAAGAAGCACATCAGCAAGCGGTCTGATGTGCTGTGCTGGTTTCCAGATCAGCCACACAGCAGAGTTGTATTTCTGTTATCCTTCTGCACATGAGAACTTCACTGTATAGTCAGTTTTAATGTGTCATGGATCTCTGAATAGAAAGTGACAAAGATGGGAAACAGACAAGCGAGTCTGTTCATGTAAATTTCCAAACGATAAATATGAATAATTAAGTTGCACTGAACTTATTCCTTCACTGGCATTTTCTTCACAAATACTTTTTTTTTTAATGAAAAAGAGCAGCATACTATACAGTAAGACCTCAGAAAAAGGTAAGAATAAATGTTCGTAATTCTGATCTATAAATACTAAGTATGTCCAATGCACACATATAATTTTGCATACTGTTTTTAGAAAGAAGTATCAGTTATTTTAGAAACACACTCTCACATAGCCAGCAGCCTCAGCCATTAAAACACTTCCTCAGCAATGAAAATCATTTACACGGGGAAGGAGAATGCACTACTTTTCACCGAATCATTAAGGTTGGAAAAGACCTCCAAGATCATTGTGTCCAACCTTTGATGACCTACTGTAACTCAGGGAAATATGTACGTGAAAATGTTTACAGGGCCCTGCGTTCCGTGCTGCTGACATAGTTCTTACTGTCATGTTTGAGGAGAGACAGGACGATAGGGCAGGCACTTCATCACTGGGGGAGGGAGGAAGCCTGCAACCCCCCAGGTATGTTCCTGTAGCTCACAAGGATCTCCACGTGGCGGTCAGACACCTCTCCTCACCTGCTTGGCGTTCTCGATGTAGGCAGCCATGTACTCGTAGGCGGCGGCCTGCGCGTTGACGCGGGTCTCGGTGCCCTCCACGGGCAGGGCGAAGCTGTCCATGATGATCATGGTCTCCCCGTCCACCTTGCCCAGCATGAGCCCCATCACCTCCAGGTTGCCGCCGGACCTGGCGTGCATCACCATCTTCAGCAGCGCCAGCGCAGAGATCTTGCAGTACTTGAAGTAATGGTGGCTGCAACAACGCAGAGGCCGGGAAGGGAAGGCAGAGCCATCAATCAGATCCGGCCGGTCCTCACCGCCCGCCCGCCCGCTCCGCCGGCCCGCTCCCACTCACTCCTTGGTCCAGGGCTTGGCCGCCAGGATCTCCTGCTGCTGCTTGCGGTCGTACTTGTAGATCTCGTCGATGCTCTGCGCCTCCTGCATGTTGTTCGCCAGCTCCCACGTCTTCTGCGCCATCCCGCTCCCAGAGGCGCCGCTTCCCGCCGCCGCCATCGCCCTGATACCGGCCCCGGCCGCAGCCTCGGCCCCGCTCTCGGCCCCGCACCGCCGCACCGGGCCGCCGGCGGAACCAAGCGGGCGGCGGGGGTGCGGGC
>VZTT01042003.1:12318-26248 GCA_013400855.1 Buphagus erythrorhynchus | reverse complement strand
TTTCTTCCAGCTGTCTTAACCTTCACACATAAACCTTGCATTTCAGCATTTTGTTCTAAAATAGCATTAACTTAAATTTTTTCACACTAAAAAAATAATAAAAAGGAGACTGAAATCCTGATTGACTTCCTCTTGTTAAGTAACATGCAGACTGCAGTGTTATTCAGATTCCCAATTCATCATTTAGATTTACTTGACCTTCACATCATAGAGTTCATACCAGTCAATAGAGTCAAAAGTGTTTATTTTCCCTTAACACACTGCCAGTGAGCAATGAATTACCTTAGATACCAGATTTTCTCACCGAATAGACTAATAATTTACACTGGCATTTTCTGTAATTCAAGAAAAATCCAAGAAAGATGCAGGAATCAAACTGGGACATTTTAGATAGTGAAAGACTACAAGAAAAAAGCATCAGCACGACTAAATGGAACCAGTATACACAAGCAAACTGGGCAGAAGGAAACCTTGACCAGAGAAGTGTTTGTAATATGGGGATAAAACTCAGTTGTGCAAAGATGGGCAGCATGCCCTTCCTGATCAAGCACACCTTTTCAGTTTTGCTGATGTTTACAAACATGACCTTGCACTTTGGTTTGCCAACAATAAAATGGTACACGGCACTGAAGGAGACACACCGCCTTTTTCCCAGGAGCCCTCCACAAACCAATTCTCAGCTGGTTCAGGTCTGAGGTAAGAAGAAGAAGAGTATTGGTGAAAACGAAGTTTGGAATGTGCATGCAGTGAAGCAAGGCATTTTCAGCAGCAGGTATCTGTTAAATCACCCTAGCTTAATGTTAAACTGTGGCTCTTGGCACTGTTGACTTAAGAGAGAAAAACAGAGGAAAACCCCAGCAAAGGTACACATTAACAAAGGGCCTATCAGCTAAAGAGAAGGAAAAAAGTATTGTTTAGTTAATGGCTGCTGGTAAGGAAAAGAAATGCTAGGCTATAAAAGGAAAGAAAAGAAAAGAAAAAGCTTAAGGGGAAGAGGACAGGGAAAGGAAGAAAGGACAATCCAGGAGAAAAACAAACCCACAATATTCTGTGAATAGTGCTAATATAAGGAAGGCATAAAACTACAGAAGATAATAGTCAGTTGTAGGTAATTTTACATAAAATAAGGACTGGGCTTGAAGCTAATTTGACCTGCCTGTATTGAAGCTTTTCTGGAGTGTATGAGTGTTACTAGAATGATGTCTCCTTTCCAGCATGGTTAGTCTTCATGCATGACCATGTGGCTTGCTTTCCTACCTTAGCTTTTACTACGTCATGAAGTGTCTCTACAATGAGTTTACAAAACCCCAAAATACCCACAATCTAAAGTGAGTTTAAGAGCCTAATAAGAACAGTGGTGCAATCCAGAAGAAATGAAAGATTGAAAAGAATTTTTCATGCTTCTCTATCATTTGTAGAAGGTTTTTTTAGACAACAAAGTTATTGTCTTGTAAAAAAAATTTAAAGTGTACTTCGTACACTTGAGAACTGGTTTTACTGCATGGAGTTAAAATGGATAACAAGCTCAAAATACCAGTTATAAAACAGCAACCTAATTTGGGTGGCTTATATGTTTAGATTGTAGTGCAGACTGAACTTCTGGTGATCCACTACAGAAAAGGAAAAAAATGTCCTGTTTGACTAAATAATATGAACACCCAATAATGAACACAATGACACTCACAAAAGTCTTCATTTAGCACAGACTACTAAATAAGAAATTGAAGGAAAAAAAAAAAACCACAGAGGGACAGAAAAGTGGGAATTAGAAAAGCCTGCAGTAATAGTATGCTACAGTGACTGTTCAACATCACCTTTCAAGCCAGTAAGAACAAGTCATCATAATGGAAAAACAAAGTCCCAAGGAATGGGACAGATAAGACATTTCCTTTTTTCCATTTTTTTTTCTTCAGAACAGCATGAGCATGACTGCAGTTTGACTGTAACAGTGCATACTAATAGAAAAGATTGCATTTCATGATGGCAGAAATTGCAAATTCATAAGAGATTTACTAGCTTGTCCTCCAGCACTCCTTGCTTTGATATTTGTAGCTATCAAAGATGCTTTAATAATCTTTAGTGTACAGTTACAATGCCAATGAACTTGCACTTCCTGTAGGCTAAGGAGCAGTGCTTTTGTGCCAACTGGCTTTAATTCCCAGAGTAATCCAAAAACCAGTTCCAGGAATGTAACTCATATTGATGGTGTACACTAGCTCTGCTCAGGACCAACTAGGAAGCATAAGGTACTGTGCAAAACCTACAACTAGCAAGTTTGTCTTGGCTGTTTGTCCCAGGTGAATTTCTGGGCCAGTGATACATGTTATTCAAAAACTCAGTATATGTACAGAGTGTATTGCAAGTGTCATAATTACCAGAGAGAAGTGACTGGAAATATTTATCTTTAAAAAACCAAACAAATAAAAAGACCAACCAACACAAAATCAACTTTGTTGCTGACAGATTTTAGGAGAGCATATATGGTTGTGTTCACTAAAAGTGTGTACAGCAGATATTTCAAAACTGGTCTTGAGAATCCCAGTGAAGAGTGGCATTTTTCTGGTATTTCCTACGCTCTCCCATCACAAACACTCACTGGAAACCCATGAGGCAAATATGAGAACAATGTGGAGGTGGGAGCACAGCTTGCTTTACGTCTCAATGCTGATGAATTTCCAGCACTGCCATCTTGCAGTACTGTCTAAACAGTATCACACAAGAAGAACTCTCCTGCCTCAGCTTACAGGCTGGTACAAAAACAGATGTTGTAAAGCACAACTGCTGCTCTGCACTGACCAAGGATCCCCCAAACCAGTGCCATTCCTGTTACACCTTAAATTCCACTGTCAATTCCACTCTCACCTTGAGCTGTGCACCCGACCCTGCACTGATTCTGGGCTGCCACGCAAACACACCAAGAAATATCTCTGTGCTCCTATGCCCATCTACTCCTATTTCAGCTGACTGTAATTTCTGAAAGGTAGAGCAACCTCAATACACAAGGGCTTAGGTAGTCGCAGTGCAGACTGCCTGCTCATCCATAATGCAGAACCACAGACTAAAAAAAGATTTAGGCTCCAAGCACTCTAGCTTTGGCACAGGTGATTTATTGAAATAGTGCATCTGCAGCAAAATCAGATCCCATCAACACCAAGCAGAGTTGATTTCATCTGAGAAGCAAATAATGCAGTTACAGGTATGACTTGAAATTAACATGCAATGCCAAATTTCCATTTAGTTCTTTTAAAATGTTTTCAATTCAGAATTCATGTAACTATTTTTGCTTAATTTCCAAAAATAAAATAATATAAAAACATTATAGCATCTGAACTATGTATCAGATTTCAGCGGAGCCAAATACATAAAAATTAAGAAAAAGTGTAAAAAAACCCCAAAATGCAAATAAACAGAACAGCCATTTTATCAGCAACAGCTTTACAGATGTTTAGAAATTCAGCATGTAACAGTCTGATAATTAATGGTCCCCACACTCTGTAAATACCTTCTGTAGCATCCTCTTTATACATTGCTTCAGAGTACCAACCTGGTTAATCCTCTCTGAACACAGTTCAACTCCCTGATGCTTTCCTTTGCAATATGCCTCCAAAGCCTTTGAGTACCCCTGCCATTTCTCTCATGCATTTCCTCATATTCCTCAGAAAGTCTCACAGTTTCATAATAATTTCATTTCTTGCTTCAAGTCTCTCATTATTTTTTTTCTGGAATACCTACTAAGAACATGAGTTCATGCAAATGTATGGTATCCTGTGAAATACACACACTGTGTCTTAATCTAATGTTTCAATCATAAATCCTCTGATCATGAAATATTTCCTCACTCTATGTTTGTTGGCACTTTGAACAGCCATTGTCCAACATTGTGGCCTAAGAATTAACTGACATAAAAACAGAATGGGAGCATATAGTAAATGTACAAAAGGCTGAAGAAAATCAAGGAAAATCATGTTGGAATTATTGAAGTGCTGTAGCAGGTATAAATAGGACAAACTCTTCCATTTATCTACTGAGGCTACATGGAAATCATTTGTACTAGTAGTAGCTGGTGGCTGGGAAGCTAAGTTCAGACCTCCTGAACTGAAAAAAATAAATGGAAAGAAAACCCACAAGCAGATTAAGCTTCCAGATTTAGAGGATGCAGAAGGGGGTATCAAAGGTCCTATGCATATAAGCTTTTGTTAAAGTAAGTGGAAACTAGTCTGTAGAGGAAAGAAGGCCAGGGATTTATGATCAAGTTCAAAAGTCAACAGGAGTGAAATCTACAGCAGCACTGAGAATTTGTTTCTAGTCAATATCATTATTTGAATAAAAAAATCTAAATGCAAGCTTTTAGCAGCAGCATTTAGATGTATAACTTCTAAGAAAACACAATAAATTTATTTAGTAATGCTATATTATAGGAACATAAAACCATAATGAATACTCAACGAATATAGCAAAGACATTCATGATGTGTTACCTGAAAGGTCATCAGCTTGAAGACTAATAATAAGCTGACTGAGCTATGAATTCTTCAATGCTTAACAATATAATAAAGCACTGTTCTCATTGCTAAACTAATAAATATTAGTTTATCAGTATAAAAGATCTACCAGTTGACTTTGTAGCTGAGTAAAAGGATGAATATAATTTCTATTCTCTTTTCTGTGAGAAAACTGATACACACATCAGGTAACCTGGGAGAAACAGAACCAAACCCCTTTGAATCATCACTGTTAATGCTATGCCAAAGAACTCATATAATCACAGCCATTTAGATATACTAGAAGTATTTTCCAGTAGATAAGTTTAGAAAAGTTACTTAACTTCAGAAATATTGTTCTGATTGTTCAGTATAGTAGAAAATAGGAACTTCTAATTTATGATTATAAATTAGAATTTATAAGGGCACGGCAGAGAGAGCCAGCCCAAGCCAGTCACTTACCTTGAAGCCGTTGCATGACATTGGCAATGTCTCTAGACCTTGCCACTAGCCGGGATGAAGCCATGATCTCTTTGCAGTGAGTCCACTTCCCCTAACAGAATTCTCCCTCCAAGCTGTGGAGCTCAGTGAGACAAGGATCTTGGATGAATTCCTGTTAGTGTTCCACCCTCAGCCGTGGCAGAGCATCCCTGGGCAGTCAGACACCTCCAGTCCAACGCTGGCCCCCATAGGGCCGGGGCAAAGCAATGGCGAACAACCTCAACACCTGAGAAAGAAAGTACCAATGTTTAGAGGAAGCTTTTACCAGCTCTGGAAAACTGAGTCTTAATAGCTATCTTAACAGGTAAAGGGTTTATGTTTTGCCTATAGTGTACACCCCAGCCAGAGACATGATTAATGCTGAAAGCTTGCTTGGCAACCATCAAGCAGCATGAAGCTGCAAAAACAAATCATTAAACACAACTGGCAACACACCAGACATCAATGCTTTCCCGAGGATGCTTGTGGATGTTGTTTTAGAAGTAATAATAAAGTTATACTTATTAAAAGTAATACTGTGATACTTTTTAACATAGAGACTATTAAGCTTAAAAGAAAAACAAAACCACTTGTAAAAATCCAAAAACTGTACAACTCTCATTCTATTTCACCACAGTTGGAAGGAGCATGTAACAGAAACTCATTGGTCAGGATAACTCCTAACTCCACTTGACAATGTGGTCTACTCTTAAATGTTGAGATTAATATACTTCATTATTAAATAAAGTTGTATTTATATTCTTTTTTTAGTGTATAATGATGCTATATTTTGTGTCATTTAACATCAAAAGCTGTGAACTAGAACTCCTACATGAACACTGCTACACTTATGTATCTATAATAAAAATCTACGTGACTATAAATCTGGTCTAAAAATAATCTAATTAGATTCTTCAGATAACACTATCAATAACATCTTCTGAGGAACAAGTACATGTTGTGTATGCAGTGATTTCCGGGCTGAGAAATAACTGAGTGTATGACACTAAGAATAATTGGATTCACACTATACACTCTGGATGCACCCCAAATTCAAGATAATATGCAACAGATCAATATCATAAATTGGTGTTGTGTGCCTGCCTCTTTTCCTGGCCCCAGGGTCTACCAGAGGATAGAGTCCTCCATCATCAGGCAGACAAGCCTTTAGGCTGCACAGCTTCAGGCACGATGAACTGTCCCAAAGGAGCTGTGTCAACATGTAAGGGCGGCCAGAGGAAATGATATTTCAACATTTCCTTTTCTAACCTTTCAAACCTTGCCTGACCCAAGATACATCCTGCTTTCCCTCTTACTGATGTTTTTTATTGTATGTTTACCTTGTATTTTGGATACATAAATGCTGCTCAGGTCAGCAGCCCCAAGCTGGCTTTAAATCAGCAGAGCTGAGGGATGCACACTTCTGATGGGCCACAGGGCAGAACAGATTGCAAAGTCCACCCATGTCTTTGGGCTGTTCTCTTGCATACCATGGCCACCATGGTACTAATACCTACTCCAGACAAACTGCTGCTATTTTTTACATATGTCTACATTTTACATGATACCTGGATGCTCTATCCCCACTCTCTTTCCATGTGTCTGCTCTCTCCTTTAAGGGCCTCCTCCCCTGCACAGCCCTTCCCACCTTCCAGGCTTTGCCCTACACACTTCTTGGGGTGCACAGGAACTCTGCCCATCAGCCACCACTTCCCAAGCATGGAGAGGCACCCTGGCAGGAACCTCATGCTTGTGTCAACCAGGCATGAGAAGGTGCCACCATCACACCTCTCAGCCACAACAGTGGCTGCAGCTGATGGTCCCCTGGTGTTGCTAAATCCCTGTAGAGAGCATCAGCAACAGCACACCAAATAGCATCTGACTGGGTGGATGGGGAGCAGCAGGAGGATTTCTGTTGCTTGTGTTCATATATGACAGCTTGGTGAACTTTGCTTCCTCTGCAATATTTAAATGAAACATCAGCTTTCCTAACCTCATCCAAACCAGAAATATTTGTAATACAGTGGGTTAAATGTAGCCTTGTTTCTGCAGCAGTGACACTGCTAACATTTTGAGCAGTACTGTAAGCTGGGTACAGCCACTTTTAGTAGCAAGCTGCTAGACTAATTTACGGGCAGGGATAAAGGGTATTAAAAATGCTTCATCTGATTGGGTTTTTGGCTAACAGCAGTAACAATATCAGAACACCAGTTCACTCACACTGTGACAGAGCTGGCATAAATCAGCCGTACGTGAGTAGATTTAGAGGAGCTGTGGAACATGCTGATCCAAGTCCAAGTTAAAAGAGTCTGGGAAAGTGTTATGAAGATGTATGTTCAATATACTCATACAGCAGGCTGAGTCACAGTGCAGCGATAAATGGCAGACTTGCAATTAATAATTTATTTAGCTGATATTAAATTATATGCTGCATAAGAAGAATGTGTGTTTCTAAACACGGCTCCTCATTCAAAAGCTCCTTTGCAAGCAGCAGGAATTAACTCATTTAAAGGTGACACTAAGTTAGTACAGGTAGGAAGGATAGATTCTCATGTGCACAGTCACCTCCACAGGCAGAAAGCCACAGCTCAGAAAACAGCAAAGCACCAGCAGAATAGATGAAACAAAGCTTCATGCACCTTCTCACCTCTCTTCTGGCAAGACCTAAACTTTCACGGAACAAAAAATCCTATGTGGACAGTCAGGTATTCAATGTGATGTAGAACGAGAATTTTCCATGGCTTTTACAAATACTTAAAGCTATCAACAATATTTTTTTTTCATGCTGAAAGATTACATTTTTCAGATTTGTAAGCATTAAAATCTTAAATTTTTTTGCATGATTTGTAAGCATTAAAATCTTAAATTTTTTTGCATAATCACTATACAAAATAATTTTTAATAAATGGAATGACTTTTAAATTTGTATGTCGGACACAAAGATGTGCGTTCAGATTGATATGTTTTCAAAATACATGGGTTTTTTAAAAAGTGCATGGCTTAAATCTCGTAAGTCTTAGCCTGAAATAAACCTGAAGCTAACCCTGAATATGAGCTATTCCCTGTTTTAGCATTCAACAAGTGATTATTCAATATTATAAATTATTCTTTTTCTTTTTTTTTTTTTGTCTGAACATACATGGAATCAACACACAAGAGTGAAACAGGGTTTGCATATAAATTAGGTAAATCTTTTATTACATTTGCCACTTATCTGTATTTAATGGATTAAGCTATATTGACATCATTTTCTTATATTAATATCCAGGTACTCTGGGTTAGATGAAAAGAGGAAACATGAACTTCGCTCATATAGAGCCATTAGGCTTTAGCAAATTGCAGTTTACAATTCTCTGGATTATTTTGTTCCTCATTTCAAATGCCAGGAAAGTGAAATGTCTGTTCTATGGAAGAAATAAGAAAATTTGTGGGTTAACTTTTCTGGGTCCTCTGTTTAATCTTCTTTTTCCCCTTTGTGCTCAGGAACACTTTGAATTAAAAAAGATATTTTCATTTTATTGGAAAAACTAGTATACCATTGGCAAGACCAGATTGTAACTTATCTTTTAGTTCTCAAAGTTTACAAAACATATTAAAGGAAAACAGATATGCCTGTCAGCTGTGTGGTTCCAGGAAAACAAAGAGACATCCGCTAGGTGCGGACGACATACCCAACGTGCAACAAGGGCTGGAGATAAACCTGACCAAGAAGAGGTAAACAATTCTCTGACTGTACTTCATGTTGCCACTAATTGCAAATTCCAGATGACCCCACCACTGGTTCCTTCCAATCTTAACCATTCTGTGAGTCCCAGTACACCAAGCTGGTGCCACATATGGCAGCCAGGAGAAGCTACTGACGGAAAAGTATGGTTGTACCTGAAAATACCGTTTTAGACTTCTCAAACTCCCATTAGAGCACCAGAATAGATAAAGAAACTCTAGAGAAACAAGGATAAACACAAATATTAAACAAAGATATTGAGGAGAGCAAGAAATAGATAGGGGCAGGCAGCGAGAGGACAATAAACACAGTAGTAAATTCAAGGAAGTCCTGCAGCTAGAAGACATTTACAAGTCAAATGTTACACAAATATAAGAAATACAGTGGAGCAACTAAAGTAACTATAGCACATGAACTGAACAGAATCTCAGGAACAACTGAAATGGGGTCAAGTGCTGAAGTGCCATTAAATATTAACAAAGAGGCAGACTTCCCTAGTAAGCAAGAGTTGCACAGAACTGATCAAGGGAAAAAAAATCCAGGAAAATAATTTCCAAGCATAGTTTACTGCTGTAGGGCTAAAAGTCCACTTTGACCCACAGATTCCAATTCTGAAACATAAGAGGTCTTGGAAATGCTGCCAGGTTGATAGACACTACTGGAACAGATGCAATTCTATGAGACAGCAGTGAGCCTTCTGCCAGTCAGCAATAAGTGACTCACAGAAAGAGAGGAACCAGAATTTTCTGGAGGTTATAACTGCATTTTTATACAGCAAATAGTCAGAAAAACAGCTGTTTTGGTTTGGGTGTTAGTTGTTAGTGGGAAGAAAATCCTAATCAATAGAAAATAGCTCCAACTAAGGAAGTGATTGACATTGTCCAAAATATTACAAGAATAATCCAAAGCGTGTAAGCATTTCAGGGGATGATCTAAAAACACAGTGCTTAAAAAATAAATAAAAGGGAAATCAGCAGAGAAATCAATTAGACTGAAAAACACAGTGCCTCCCCTGTGAAGCAGGCTGGAGTTTTCTTTAAATCCAAAGTCTAGTAGCTTTACACTTGTTCCGAACAATAAAACTTCTCCATATGTAATTGGAAAAGCCGTAACTCAGAAATAAGTGGGCAGTAACAGAGCATGAGAAGTGAAGAGCACTGCCATAGTGTGTGCTGAATACAGGCATGAAAAGTGACATGCTGAAAGACCATCTGAGAAATAAATGCAGGAAGCAAATGGTGTTTAGTCAGGTAAGTAAAAAGAAAATAGAAAATAAGAACAAGGGGAGATTAATTTGCCTCAATTAGTATTATACTGGTTTTTCCACTGAAGACATTTCTGATAGACAAAGCCATGACGAAAAATGGAAGCAGCACCCTCTTAAATGAACTAAAAGTGGAAAAACTCAAAATTCATTCTAAGATATTGATAACTGGTAGATTAAAAATTGAGAATCCATTTGTAAATTTATTTGAGTAAATCTATCAAGTTGCTCTTGATGCCTACTGGATATATAAAATTCAGAGTTAGGATGAAGAAGTGGGGTAGGGTGATCCAACATGGCTCTTGTATTTTCCTCAGAGAAAATGCAGTATCTCCTCACTGATCTTCCAAAATTCAGGCCAAGAGAAGAGTCCTTTTGGTCATTTTGTCTGACAGTTGAACTACAAGTCTGCAGTTGTTCACTTAAATCCAATGCAGCAGAAGTCAGTGGATACTGGAACTTACCCAAAGGCAATGGGACATAACCGTGCACCACATAAGATCATGGAAAATGCAATTTTGGCTCTGAAAGGTGTTTTTGATGGTTGAATATCAACATTGTCACTCTGTGCTTCCTTTCTCTACTGACAAAAAATGAACTGAAGCAGGAACACTGAAACACAATGCTCTTTCTCACTGACCATCCAACCTCACAGTGATGTGAGTAACTACCTGGAGGTATTGAAATTTGTTTTTCTTGGGGAGTGTGGGGCAGCAGAGAGAGAGATTTAAATCCTTTCTGGAACTCCAGACTATTTTAGTTCATCTAGGTATCCTTAAGCATATTTTGGAGTTGAACATAAGGTTTTCATTCTGCCGAAGTTTGAAGGTCTTGCAACAGCAATTAATAATTTGAATGTTCAAGGTAATTTGCACATCTGGCATTTAAATCTGTGGCATATATGGCACACAATCTTCTATGTTTTACCTCACACTATACTCCAGTATTTAAAAACTATTTGTAGGATCCTAGTCATGCACATACCTATGTATGTATTTGCATTTCAGCAAGTGAGTGTTTTATTATCTACTTTTTATTAGTTTTTGGTAAGATGGGAAAAAATCCAGTGGTGTGATTCTTGTCCTGAAAGCTGTAATTCCATTTTAACAGAAAATTCGAACTGTTCTAGGAGAAAATAAAAGGCAGAGACTCGCTTTTTTTTAGGAAAATTAGCAGTATCTATACATTTTAGATACACACAAAGAAAGGTCATTCAGACTTACTGATACAAAAAGTTAAAGACAGTGTAAACTACAGTTTAGTAATCCTGTTATTGAAATTGTGCAGGAATATATTATAGTTATATAGCTGTTGGAAATAGCAGGAGACTGGGATCAGTAGCTCATTATCTTTTACAAACACAGGATATAATCCATGCCTAAAAGAGCTTACTATCCCCACAGACAAAGGGAGAGATTAAGATCAGAGGTCACAATACACAAGCAAATAGGACAGAGTGAAGTTCACATCTGAAGTGTAAGCCAGTTAATGGTAGGAAATTGTTCTGATTTTTCTTGTTTAGTACTGATGGCACCTGGGAGTTCTGTGGCATAATATGACCTATAGGACAAGACTATTTCAGAGGTACATCTGTGGGAGAAAAAAAAAATAAAAGAAGACCACTAAAATAGAAAACACTGAAGCATCTCAGGAAAGGGTGGGTCAAACCGAGTTTAAGATAAGCAAGTAAGCGTCAGTTCTTTGCTATTCCTGCACATCTCCCAAGCAAGAAACTTTGCTTAAGTATAACTTATAAGCAAGTGACAGCCAACTGCCATACCAATGCAAAAGCAGAAACCCCTCTGTTTTTCCCTTTAAACTGTGCCTTTGCGTGAAACAAAACCAAAAGTCCATTCACTTCAGATGTACACCACTGCTGATAGTTTTATGACCCCTAAGGAGACACGAGAACTCTAAACTTTTGTCACTAGCTATAGTAATGAGTAAGTATAAAAACAATTGTTTATGCTTGATGTATGTAATTTCTCAATAACTATGGCAACTAGTTGATAAGAAAAAAACCTGAGCCACAACTGACTTCCTTTAACATAGCATAACCGAGGTGGGTTAATGTGGTGTCTTGTCTGAAGGGTGAATGCATGTATATTCCTCTTGGGACCAAAGCTCTGTAGCTGCCCAGCAATCACTTTCACTGTGCTGGCCTTAAAGGTTCATGCTTTGTTCAGTGTCTCACCCAGGAAGACCCTCTTCATTGCCAGGAATTCTTACTCTCTCCCCAGATTTAAATACTATCAGAGGGCTGTTCTTCTTTCCCTATGTGCTTCTGCTCTCCCTAATCCAGTATCAAAGTTAGTTTCTTTGAGCAGTGTGCTCGCTGCCTGGCTCCAGTGAAGTTCTTAAACTCTTAAGATCCCAAAAAAAACCATCGAGGACTCTCATGTTTAATAAAGAGAAAATAATGGTGCATTAAAGCATGTAGTCATTACAAGATTCTTGTATCTGTATTAATTACAGTAGTCCACAACTGAAACTTATTACAATAGCTTACAGTAAAAATAGAATAAAATTTTAAAAAATCTCAAACGTATTTGTATTCACCTGTAAAATATGTAAGCACCGGTATTTTATACTCAGCAACATGGGATTTCCATTGACGGATATTATTTCTGAAGGTAATATTAAATGAACAAACCAAAGCAGACACTATGACAGGAATTAAAGGAACAGGTGGGAAGCATAGGGATTATTCCTTCTACATTCACATTTAACAGAGTTTGCAAAGATGAGGATTCAATCATTCCAACACGCAGCACCATGCTCATTCTGGAGAGCTCCTTTCTCGGGGCAAAAGTCGGTGCCTTTCAGTGCTTTAAGGAATGTGTGAAACATTCCAAATGACAATGCCTGAATTGAGAATTCCTTTCTCACCAGGAAAGAAGTAACACCAAAATTTTAACACTGTACCTCAGAAATCAGGTTTTTTCATGTCATTCAGCAAACAAACATTTAGTATAACAAATAAAAAGCCTTTCTGATTACCAATTAAAATTATATATTTTTTTTCTGTCCAGTGGCAACATGTTAACATAGTCCATCAGCATTTACAGCTTGTGATCTGTTTAATGTTGAAGTGCACACAAAATAATAAAAGAGAATCACAAAAGTAATTATCAGAGATCACGGAGAACAGACAGACCATCACTAGTACTACTACAGGAAAGCGTGTGCCTGTTAGGAGTTGTTCAACAGGCTCCGCACTAGACGAGTTCTGGCAGGCAGCCAGAAACACCACATACTATTCCCCTACAAGCCACATAGGTATAAATCCCTCCCAGCCAGATGCACCGGAGTTTCCCTCACCATCACACATATGATTTACATAAGTATTTCCTCATCAAATTCCAATACCTGGTCTTTCGTAGCAGGTTGCTAATATTCCTTACAAGCACTTTTCCTCAGCATGAATGTGGTTGTCAAAATCCTAGTAACAACCTTGTCGGTGAGTATTTCAGCAGGTCTTACCTCCGGGGAGTTACCACACAAGCCAGGGAACATATGGGCTCTATGCATCTCTGTCGTGGTGCGCTCGTCCTTTTTGCACCATCACTGCGTGCAACCCAGGCTAAAACTGGCTTCCCGGGAGCGCCCATCAATAGTCACATTTCCTTTGGTTAACTACGTTTTGGCCTGCGGCGTGTGACTGAGCATAAAACTGGCTATCTCTGCAACACACACGTACGTGCGCTTCAGGAGGAGAACCACCACAGCCCTCTGCCGGGTTTGTCCGCTCCGAAAGGGCAAAACCTCAAACCCACTCCGGAACACGGCCGAACTCCGCAGCCACGGCACCGAGTTTCGGATTCACCTCCAGGCAGTTCTGCGTAGTGGGGCAGGAGGCGGCGGGCGGGCAGCCGGCAGAGCCTGCCCCGTGGGACTCCCTTCTTCCCGGCCGCGCTCCGGCCGCTCCCGGGCTCACCGAAGCGGCGGCCCCTGCCGAGCACCCCCGGCCCCGGGGACCCCC
>VZTT01042001.1:86914-104174 GCA_013400855.1 Buphagus erythrorhynchus | reverse complement strand
AACACCTGGTTAAAATCTGTGTGGGGATAATGGATTGCCAAACTCTCTCTGGTCACACCTCATCAGCTGGTTTGCTAGTTTGATGTTGTACAAACTGTTCAGTCTGTGTGGGATAGAGAGAAACAATCTCATACTGAGTACCTGGGCATTAGTGAAACCCTAAAAAGAGTGGCTGTAATGGTCAGCCATGCTGTTTATATAACTTAACTCCTGCTGTCTGCATTGCTGCCTGCAGGAATTGGTGGAGAAAGGGCACATGTTTCTATTTCCACACTGCNTGGAGAAAGGGTACATGTTTCTATTTCCACACTGCTCAACTGTTTCTCTTCAGGACAATATGTGTCTGATGACTGTTTGACTGAGACATTATCAAGTAATGCAGAGGTTGTGCTGCTTAAAGGAAACTTGCCCCATTCATTAATGGCAGTGTAGATGTCAGCTGAATTGTCAAAACATGGTTTTTTTTCATTGTATTTTACAATTAATTTTTGTTTAATTAGTGGAAAGAAAAATTGTGTAAAAAATTCCAGTTTTATTTAAACTCTGCTTTTTGTAGTTTTGAAAAACAATTGGCCTCTTTGGTTAAATGGCTCAAGGTATGGACAAAGAGCACATTTAAACAGTGGTTTTAATTTTCATATAGCCTATTTTTGTTTGGCAGGAGGGAAAACTTAGGAGAGCTCAATGGTATGCTCAGGGAAAAGCTGGAATAGACCTTTAAGATCTCTTTCATTTTGATGATGTAAGAATTTCTGAAAGACTTCAACCAAAGTTAAATAGCATGTGAAATGCTGGTGCTCCTNGTGCCCAAAGCTAGAGTCTATAGGAAGACTTTTGTTCTTTGTCTTGCATGGTCAAATCTCGTGGGCTTCTCTGAACACCTGGTTAAAATCTGNTGCCCAGCAAGAAGCTGAACATATTGATGAAAGACACAGAACTGGAAAAAAGGATAGAGAAGAGACAATACTATTTGTCTTTCAGATGGGAAATCGAAAGATATGTAGACTTTTAGAGTGTTAGTCTGGAGAAGACTTGGGACTTGAATCACAGCCCTTAAAATAGTCTTTGCTTTAAGGCAACACCATAAGGACTGTGCTTAGGCCATAAAAGCCTATCAAGAGCTGCACCTGTTAATTCTGGATTTGCTAAGTAGCTTTGGTACCATGAGTCAGACTGGTCCTATGACTACTGTTGGGCATTCATTGCAGATTTTCATTTCCTCTCAGTTGTCCACACTGCTTGTCCTGCAGCTTTGAAGGGACATTGTCTTTTCTAGCATGATTGGTGCTATGCCACTAGACAAAAGCTGGATTCTTTCACTGCTGATTCCAGATCTAACAGAAGCCAATGTAGCTCATGGGTGTTTACTTTTTCGTTTGTGCACTGGTATTATCACTGAACTTTACCAGGGAGAGAGGTTGCCAGGACTAAAAACAAAATGTAAATGGAAGTAGATGTATTGTTGGAAACACTGGTAAACACTTTCTGTGTGGCTGTGCATCAGTGCAGACTGGGAAGTTACTCTTGTTTTGCTGTGAGAACTCTGGAACATGCTGCAGTTTCACTTCCTGAATAACCCACAGGGTGAATCTGAAAATCACATTTTTCATTAACATGGCCTTTTTTGTATCTTTTGCTAGTCATGGTTGTCTGGCTGAGCAGGGATGTTGGATTTGACACCAAGAGCATGAGGGCTGCCTGTAGGACATTGAAATTCTAGTTTCCGACCTGATTTATAAGTAGTTTATACTTTAGGCTTTCCTGTTTAATAGTTAAATAAACTGTTTAAGAAGCAAAATTCTTCTGATAATTAAACCAGTATGCAGGACAAAAGCTGAGCATGGCCACTTCTTGGCTGAGCCATTTGGGGTGCTCCCACATTTCAGATCCCAGTTCTGCTGTGAATGAGCTCCTGGTTGCAGAGCACTGTGGAAAGTCCATGTAAGCCAGCACTGTGAGCACTCACCTAATGACTGTATTTTTATATCCACTTGTCTCCTATTCACAAGAGGCAGTGACAAGATGTTAGGGACTGCAGGGAAAATACAGTGTTGTGGAGGCAGGTACATGGCCTGGCAGAATTTTCCATCTACTTATTTCTGCCTTTGCAGTGTTACTGTGTAGATCCCAAACTGGAAGATGATTTCTGCAGGCCCTGCATGCTACCTTGATTTTGCATTTTGCTCTGTTTGTGGCGCTCTGGTAATTAGAAGGGTACCCAAATATTTGATTTGCATTTCATCAAACATGCCTACTTTTAGCTGTCAAGAACATCTGGCTCTTTCTTTTAGCATGTGGGGGGTATCACTAAGTTATACACTTGGTTCTAGGTAAAAAAGTGTTTTGTCTTCCTTCTCCCTATAAATAATGCAACACATGAGTGGGAGTCAAGAGAGTCAGAAAGCAAAAACCCTGCTGATAAAAGCTCCTTGCCCTGCAGCAGCCTTAGAGAGGTTATTGGGAAAAGTCCTCTTGCTGCACTCAGAACATGTTAAAAAAATCTTCCAACAACATACTACAGCATAACCATAAAGGGAATATGACATCATGTATCTGAAAAATACCCAGAATAGGAGGGTGAATTGCATCCTTTCTGTGTTGAGTACAGCATCTTCAAAAGCACAGTAGTAAGTTTTTATAGCTATGAGAGGCAGAGAAGAAACCAAGTGTATAATTCAGCCTCAGTGCTGTGAAGGTTAATATTGTGAGCAGCCCATAGCAGAATGGCTGTAGATTGAAGTAGTAAAACAATACAAAGTGGTTTTGGGGAGGAGGAAAAACATCCTTAATCAAAAAAAGTGCATGTAGATAAAGATCAAAAAGCAAGGCTAAGGATGGAGATCTTGGCTGAATAAAAAGTTGCAGTATTAGTGAAGGGTGTTGAAGTGGGTAAAATGAAAAGCAGTTTGTCACCAAGGAGTCTCTGTAAAAGCAGGATATGGATTTGATCAGCCTCAGAATAGTTCACATGTGAAGCTGGGAAAAACAAGTAGGCAAGAAGAAACTGAGACAGGCAATTTTAGGAGCTCTTGAGAAAGGGTAGTGTAAAGGGTGTTACTGTCTAGAAAATTGCTGTTGGCTGCTTTGTGGCAGTGTCTTCTAAGCTCATTAGCAAGTTAGTGATGATTTTACTGGCATGGTTACTTTGCTGAAAATTTTTCACACTTAGCATGTTTGTTTGTTCATACTTTTTTCGGAAGGGATTGTTCAGGAATGTTAACTCTTTAAAAAAAAAGGTATATTGACCCTTGAATACTTTCTGCCATGCAGGCATATTTCAGAAATGGCCACCAGTGATTCCATCTGGATTTCTCTGCTTTTTGAGCAGAGGCCTCCATGCATCATAGACCCTGCTGTTTATAGAAGTATCTGTACATATGGCATGGAATCTCAGCCAGAGTTTGAAACTGCTTGTGTGCTATGCAGACACAGTGGGAGCCTTAGGAATTGAACTTGGTTTATGGAAGTTGTCCATGGGTTTTGGAGATGCCCTACCTTTCTGTAGCCAGAAAAGATTGCTCAGCACTGAGGCTGGGAGACAGCCAGGTGAGGCACTGGTAACAACAACTTCTCTTATATTAACATAGTTGGGAAAAAAGCTGCCTTTGCTTCCTTTTTTGAACAATAACCTGTAAGATACCTGAGGTTTTCTTGTGCCCTTTTGACAGCCAGGAAACACTAGTTGCCCTTGTTACTAAAAGCTATTGCATGAAATATACCATGTCGTGCTCATGTTAAAATACTGAGCAATTCAGGTGAAAGACAATCTGATCACTAGCATAGAGAAGGGTCCTGTGACTGAGAAAGAAAAGGAATAGTCTTCTAAGATCACTATTTCTCAAATAGACTTTGCTACATGAGTGATTGTGTGGTGCTCTTTATTCTGGCTTTCCCAGAGGGTCAAGCTCTTTCTGATCCTGATCTTATTTTGACCCTTGGTATGTAGACCCTTTTCTCCAAGCAAAGCTCAGAAGGGATGCATAAAAAAAAAAAGTTTCACAGCAAGCAAGCCTGAATCCTCTCTGTCTCTTACTTCTTGTGCTTGCAAAAGCAATAATGCGTTGTTTTCATCATCTCTGAGGGTGTAGGGATGGTCTGAAACTCCCTGTACAAACTCCCTGAAGGCTGAGATCTGGAGTGTCCCTATTGCCATGTACCTCAAAGTGAGATAAGTCATCTTTTTATGTCTAAAGTTAAGACTGCAGACTTAGAAATGGTGCCTTCAGGGAGGTCGTGTTATTGCATGCAGGAGCCAAGTTCTTTGTTCTGAGCTCTCCAATCAGCTTATACTCAAATATCACTTAAAGCAGTGTGGTGAGTCTGGTGAAATGTGTAGTGGACACTTGTTACATGGAATGTCATTGATATCACTAGGGTCTTCTCAGCAGTCTCAGTAGAACTGCCAGAAATATGGAAAGGCAGGACTGACTGACAGATTATCTCCTCTAGGTAATCTGTGTGGATAGAGGTCAAGGAGAAATGGCAGCAGCTTCTGAAGGGTTCTATTGTGGCACCAACTTTTTCTGCGATCTGCAGGCTTTACTCTCTCAAGCAGTTTTAATTAGCAGCTCATCTGCTGCAGTAATTAGAAAGGTGCAGTTCTGTGCAGTACAGCTTGATGCCATCCACAGCCTGTGTTGTGGTCCTAATGGCTTATTCTCTCCTGAATTCAGTGGAGTCTTCTGAAGCACTTCAGTGCTTCACGCTGGAGTGATTGAGAGCAGGCTGAGGACAAGGCAAGCTGGAAAGCAGCTTGTGAAGGATTTCCCTTCCATGGGGATATTTCCAGGCTGGAATCTAGACATGTCTGAATCTAGACATGGGCTACTATAGTAGTTAGGGAATGGTCTTTTTTAGGGCATTCTCTGTTGGCAGGGAATTATAAAGTCAACCAAACTGGTCATATTCTTGAGTTTAGACTCTGTCTTATGCTCATGTCCTAGGCACAGCTGGCCTGTTCTCAAATCCTGCAAGAACCAGCAAGACACTGTTGTGTGCAGCCTTTGCACATACATGGGACTCTTCTTTCAGATCACAAAGCAGTTCTGAAGCTCAAGTGTTAACTTTGCAGGTGAAGATCNNNTGAAGTTCAGAGATAGGGTGATTCCTGAGGATTTAAAAGCTAAGCAGGGACAGAGCAGAGAACTTAAATAACAGACTTGTTAGCTGCTTTGTTATTTTTCTAAATAGGTGTTTGTAAAGAGAGCCAACATTAAAGTAACTTTTACCGATGGCTGATTTGAGATGTAAACATCTAAACTGGCACATTTAGTGTTCTGCCTGCCATTGACCAACTCTTTGATGTGTTTGTTTCCAGGAACACCTGTCTGGTTCTTTGTGAAAATTGCTCCAATTCGAAATGAGCAGGATAAAGTGGTTTTATTTCTTTGCACTTTCAATGACATAACGGCTTTCAAGCAGCCCATTGAGGATGATTCATGTAAAGGTTGGTCTTTTTCACAATTATATATTTATGCTGCTTTTGTTTGTTTGCCCTGGTCTTGAAAGAGCTGAAGTCCTGTAAATATCCAGCCAAAGAATTAAATGTTATAATAGCTTGTAGCTGTGCCACTGGGGATGGCATTTGTGCAAGAAATGGTTGCTGGTTTCTTTAGTGAAATTGCTCTGGCCTGCTCTGGAAAGGGTCATTGCTAATGAAAGCCCAGTTTACATGGTAAATAGGTACTGTTCTTCCTTTAAAATACACTATTAACCTGCTCTCCAGCATAGCCTTCAAAGATTCACAATGTTGCTCAACAGCCCTGTACAAATTGTGTGTGAAACTGTATGCAAAATCTGAGGAATTAACCTGTCTGAGTCTAGCAAAGACCAGAATAATTAAATTCTGCCTGACTTGATGTTACTTGTCATTATTAGGGGATTTCTTACCTTAAAGTTCTGGACTAGTTTCCTTTAGCCTGTGTGAAGAGATTCCAGTTATCTTAAGTGGAATCAGGTTTAAGTTGTCCTGGTGAGTGAAGTAGCACAGCAGTGTTCTGCTCTTAACCCTTTGCTGAGCTACAGCCTGGAAACTTGGAAGTAAACTCAGCTGTGACAGCAGCATAAACTTTCCCTCAGGTTCAGATCCCGTCAGAAACAGACCTTTTGTACCCTGTGGAGAATTACAGACTTGCATTCTCGGGGGTAAAAAAAGGATGTAAGTTCTCCTGTTGTTTGCATTTTTGTAGCATTTAATAATATTTGTAGTATTAAATTAAACAGGAAACTTGCTGTGAAGATGAACTGATTTACGTTTGTTCTCAAAATGTTATTCTTTAAAAACATAGTTTCTCAAAGTGGAAACACCTGTTACCATGAAAAAGGAACTACAACCTTGACAAACATACCCTCTTCCAGGCTATGTGGGTAATTTTTTTCTCTTGTTAATGCTATTTGTTTGGTTCCTTATTGCTTTAATAAAACTAAAAAACCTTACCTGGTCAGATAGTTTGAGTCTACAGTATTTTTTCCCTGCCTAGTGGTCCTCACTGTATCCTGATGAGGAGTGACAGCACAGATAAATCAGCATGATGCAGTAAAGCTTGCTCTCATTTATTTGCTGGTAGTGAAGGCCCTTGCTTCATTTAGTCAGTTGATAAGCAGGACTTCCAGCCAGGAGTGGTAGCTATGTCCTTTTGCTTTCACAGGAGCTCCTTAATGTGGTAGAGATAGGCAGTTTGTCCTTCACTTTCAATACAAAGAAACGCTTTAACTTTTTTTTTTTTTTCAATACAAGTATGTTGAAGAAAGGGAATGCTAATTTTCTTTTAAAATCTTTGGATCTTGAAATGATGCTGCTCTTGCAGTGAGCATGGTAATTCTCAGCCGTTACACATCTACAGCAGTACAGGCACTAAACCTACACATAAGTGCATGGACTTGCAGAGGAGTTGATGATAAGCAGAATTTCTCCCTCTGGCCCATGGAAACTGGCAAAGTGACTAACAGAGGTTACAAACAGAACTGATGTATTATTTAGAGGCCACTGATTCACAGCTCTGCACTCCTTCCCTGAGTGCCTTGTATTTATGTACAGAAGGGCTTGTGAACTAAATGTCTTCCAAATATTACTTCTGGATCTACTAAAATTAATAAAGCTGCAGAAGTTTCATGCTGGTAAAAGAGTTATCTTTCACTTTATACACAAATCAAGCATAATACAAATGGAACTGCACTTTCTGTTTTCATCCTTCATTTATCCCTTTTTCTTCCATAATTTACTTGCTGTAGGCTAGCTTTGGAATTTTGTTGTGTGATATTGGATCACACAACAAAATTTGATGCCAACAGTTGATGGCTAAATGAGCAATTTCTTGTAGGAGCTGATTTGTCAAACAGAATTTTACATGTGTGTCCATGTCTTTAATGTAAGATCTCATTGTGCAATTGTATACTGTGAGAAAGAAAAGGCAGGTATGGGGTGTTAGATAATCATCTGTAGTAGGCTCTGAGATTCACAGAGTGGAAAAATGTTTTTGGAAGACCTAAAAAAGGTAAAATTGTGCTAGCTTGGTTCTAAGAATCATTAACACACATGAGCTCTGAAGAGGGCATATTCTTTGTGCTGTGTACAATGTTATACAGGAACTTCGTAGCATGCTTTTGGAAGAGGGCAGTTTTCTTAGGAATGTTTCTCATATTCTCAACCCAAATGAACTCTCAACCTGAAAAACTAAAACTGTGAACTGAAAACTGATTGCTAAATCAATTATTTTTCCTTTTTTCACTTTCAGTCAGCTTAGCAAGTACTTTTCTTTTACTGTGTTTGTATGAGTAATCGGTTTCCTATGCTTATGAGTACTTAATATCTAATAGGCTGCCTATAGATGCTGATATGTTAATAAAATGTGCCATTTGCAGAATATTATAGTTCAAAGTATTTAAGATTTTCAAAATCAATGCCTGTATGTCTATGTAGAGAAAAACATTAAATCGATCATGATCTTGTACTACATAAAGAGCAACTAATCTGTCAGGCTAAGCCTGCTTAGCTGTGGTATATCTTGGTTTTCTGTCACCTGCTGGCAATTTCAAGCCTGATTGTTCAGCTGCAAATGATGCAGCTCCTTGAGTGAAAAGTGTAGAGCTGTAATGGCAGGTGTTTGACTACACAAAGATGAATAGGCATTTTTCATCTGAAGGTGACTCAGACGGATAGAAGGTCCCAGTACCATTTTTCATGCCTAATTTTTTTTTTAATTGGTTAATTATATCAGACATTGGAATAGATGAAACAAGAAAGTCACATAAAAAGCAGACTTCTCATTGTAGCCTTTGTTAATTGATTCAGATAATTTAGAAGATATTTATTTTAAGTAAGCTTGCTTTTAAATGCAGCTGCTTTAAAAATAGTGCATTCTAAATAAAACCACTTAAAAATAGTGTGTCAGTGATGTTGATAATATTTTAAAACAACCTCTTTCCACTTTTTTCCATTTGCTTGCCCCTTGAAAAAAAATCAGGGAAACAAGGTTTACTTGAATAGAAGAAGGCAAAATCAAGCTATAGCATAGCTAAATTTGGCTTGTCAAGTAGTACGTCACCTTCTTAGCTGAATTTTAAAGTACATACTACTATATTTGGAATTAATGCATTTTGTCTGTATATGTCTCTCCTGGTTTGAGATCTAACACACCAAGTATGAGGTGCTTGAGAATGGTGTATAAAGTGGAATGCATCACTTTATGCAAAACAATTATTTGTGTAGACGAATAGAAACTGTGCTTGCACTCTGAGCAGCTTGTAAGAAGTTTGCCTGAACAGGTTTTGAATGTATGAACACAAGGTGAACATATCAAGATGCATCTATGCTGTTTCATAAGAGTTTGAAAGCTAAGCTTTGGATCCTAATTTTTGCCTTTGATATTTCATTTTTATACGAAGAGGTGGTCAAATTCAACATCACTGAATCAAGCAGTGAATGGTTGTTATCCTCCAAGATGATGTAGCCTTCTGTGCTTTGTAGCAATCATCAGTTGCCATCTCCTCTGCAGAAGGTGCTTTATTTAATTTTGCAGCAAAGCTGTCCTTTGCATAACAAGCAGGAGTACAGACACAAAAAATATTTTGTTTGTCTCCTTCATCTTAATTCAGGGAAAAATTCACGTTTCCTTTTTTTCCCCCTTTTTGTTTCTGGGGTGGGTTTTTTTTAGGATTTTTGATTCTGTTTTTAAAGATGTATTTATATGAACAGAGCCAGTGTTTGAAATATTTTGATTAAGATATATTCTGCTTTCATCTGGATGAAATGTTTTCTTAAAAAGAGGAAACAAATGAAAGGGAAGTAGTGAGTATATTAAAAAAACTTTGGTATGCTTTCCCAGTCCAGATGGAAAAATAATACTGTTTTAGTCATGAGGTTTCAAAGAGAAGGAGCACTGCAGAGAAGCTGGATGGATGTAAGCAAGGATCTTTCATGTATGGGAATACAAAGGTGGCTTGAGTGGAGGCAAGAACTGCTGGAATCTTGGTTTATTCACATTTACACAGTTGTGTGAACAGCAGACCTGTGGACAAACAAGCTTGCTCTCTAGCAGAAAACAGCTTCTTGTTCTGACTCTAGGAATTGTGTAAGTCACAGATCAGCAGTGTGGTAACAAGAGTTCTGTAACTGCCACAGTTCCCAATGTTTGAATTCTTGAGTTATCAATTCAATTGAGCTATCAATAGGAATGAATTGAGAAGAGTGGTAGGAAGCAAGTAGCTACCTACAAATATATAAATGCTGTTGTGCTTGAGTATCGACTTACTTAAAAATACAGAAAATTGGCTTCTTCAACTTAAGGCCATTGTTAAATGAAACTTCATACTTTAAAGAAGAAAAGTTTTTATGAGTTAAATGCCACAGCACAAAAATATATTTCAATGCCATATTTCCACATGAAACAAATCTCAGGGGACTGCTTTTGTAATCATCTTGTCTTGGGTGTTATCAGAAGCAATTTCTATTCACCTTTTTGCGAAGAAATGGCGGAAAATTGAAAGAGCATCGTGGAATGCAGGAGTGCTGAAGTCAGTGCTGTTAATCTTGAAGGCTTTCCATCCTTTTGAAACTGGAAATGTTTTAATGTTGTTGCGTTGTTTTGTCTGTGCATGATCTTTTCTGCAGAACTGAGAAAAGAGACCAAACGGTGATAGAAATGAGTTAGAATCAAAGACAGGGGCACAGGCAAGCACTGCCATGGGATGGCATCCAGCTTTATGTTTGGTTCCTGAATTTCAAGCTCTCTTCTCTTCTGTGTGAAGAGAGTGTGAGCTTATCTTGTTTGAGGAATATATATGCCTATATTAGAACCCCCTAGGATCATTCGATTTTAAATTTAATTTATATTTTCTCTATTTCTAGAGGAAAACAATGCATGTAGGGCTATACCAACTGCTTATGTTGAAAGAGAGCTCCTAATCCATATCATCTGGTCCCTCTGTTTTAGCCGGACTGACACCAATATATTCTTACACCATTTTGAAAATCGCACATATACATCTCCTTGTCTTGGAAAGCTCCATGACCCTTAAAATTTAGTGTTTGTGTTCAGTCCTATGGCTTTAGTCCATTACTTGGCCTGTCTTTGTTGGACAGATAACTGACCTGCTGTTGACTGTCTCTCTCCTTAGGACTCTGGAGGAAAAATTGTAATAAATTCAACTGTTGTCTTTTCAGGCATTACTGGAGATGTTATCATTCAAAAGGTTTAGTACTGGCATTCTGTTTAATTTTTATTTCCTTTTTCCTATGCCACAACCTGCAGGTCTAACTGTGTGTTGGAGTTGCCACATTTTTTTATCTTTTTCTTTTGCAAAAACCAAAACCCCAAAAGGCAGTACAAGGAGAAGAGTGTTCTGTTCTAAAGATGAAATTCTTATACGTTGCACATTGATTCAGTGCCTGGTGTTAGGCACACCATGGCACAGTGGTGAGTGTATCTCTAAGCTGGGCTTTCCTATGTGTGGAGAGAATTAGGCTGTGTACTCCCGATTTGTATCCACACTGCTTTAAAAAGCCAAGCTGAAAAGCCCTGCCTCGTGATACAATCCCTTACCTGGAGCAGTTATACTGCTTTCAGAACAGAGTTTGGAGTAGAGGGTGAGATCTAATGTTTTTGGAAACAGTTATTTTGTGTGCCTTTACAAGCACCTACAAGTGAGATGTTCAACACGTAGGGCAGAGGGGGTGCTGAGGAGAGAGGAATGGGTTAAACTGTACTTCTCAAAAGAAGATGACTCCTGGGAAGAAGGAGGTGCGCCCGAAGGTCGTAGCCACAACTCGTGCTCCAGAGTTGTCTGGCAGTGCTGTTGTGCAAGAAAGCTCAAGTGAGGTGCTTCTTTTTCATCCTCTCTCTGTGTATGTCCGAATAGCCCAAATCTTAGAACAATGTTAGGAAGAAAATGCACACTGAAAGTTTGTCCTCAGGTTTTGAACCAAATTTCGCATCTTCCAGGAGAATGCCCTGCCCATCAATCCAGTTGGAGTTAGTAAAAGGAGCTGTCTATATTATTTGTCATTAGAAGCGTTTTGCGTGTGGTAAGGGAGGCCGGTTTCGAGTTCCCGGGTGAAGCTGGAGCTCCTCGCTCTGTTGTGTTTCCCGCCGGGCCGACGCTGGCGAGCAAGCGCCGCAGGTTCCGCTTCAGCACCACGGCCAGCGCCGCCGCGCCCGCCCCGCCGCCGCTCCCTCCCGGCAGCGAGCGAGCGAGGGCCCGTGTCCCTTGGAGCACATCCCCCTCGGGGCACATCCCCCTCGGGGCACATCCCCCTCGGAGCACATCCCCCTCGGAGCACATCCCCCTCGGAGTACATCCCCCTCGGAGCACATCCCCCTCGGAGCACATCCCCCTCGGAGCACATCCCCCTCGGAGCACACCCCCCTCGGAGCACATCCCCCTCGGAGCACATCCCCCTCGGAGCACATCCTCCTGGGCCCGGACACCTGCCAAACCCTGCACCTGGGCCGCCTGAGAGGCTGGACGTGACTGGCAGGGATGCACTTGAAGCTCATAAAGCCAGCTGTATCCTGGGATGTACCAAAAGCAGCGTGGCCAGCAGGTCAAGGGAGATGATACTCCCATCTTATGTGACCACACCTGGAGGGCTGCGCTCAGCTCCGAGCCCCCAGCGTAAGAAGGACCTGTTGTGCAAGTTCAGAGGAGGGTCACAAAGATGCTTGGAGGGTTGGAGCACCTCTGCTGTGCAGACAGGCTGGGAGAGCTGTGAGTGCTCAGCCTGGAGAGGGAAAGACTCCAAGGACATCTTATAGCACCTTCCAGCACCTAAAAAGGGTCTACAAGAAAGCTGTGTAGGCAACGTTTTCCAGATTCTCAATATAAACTGCATCTTCAAAGCACTAGGTGTCCTTAGTTGGAGTAGGAGATGAGGAGTAGGAGCTCAAGAACTCCCAGGTGGTGCTAGCATTTTTCAAGATTGGAACTAAAAGCACTGATACTTTCAGTATACCAAAAATATCCAGATGTATACTTTGCCTTTCTGTTATGGCAAAGTAGTGCTCATAAAGATTATAGTTGTAGCTAGCTCTTTTGACTGTCATTGAAGGTCTTCTATTTTGAGGGATATTTGAAATCACTGTAAAAAACACTCTGAATTAAAATTCAGCATATGACTTCTCTGCCAGAAGCTGCTAAATGTTTAATTTGAGTGTGAGAAAATCTATTAGTATATCCCCCCTTTTGTTTAGAGAGAGTAAAATTAATGATTTTGTTTTGCTTTTCTGCTCTGCTTTTTATTATCTTATGTATATTTCTCTGCTTATTCCAGATCTATGCTTGATGCATCTGAGGCCAGATTCACTTTACAGACAACTGTAATTTTCATTGTGCATGACTCTAGCCTTACATCTTGATTAGTCTGGAGTGTCTTCTGCAGTGCTGTGAGATTCAAATCTGATCATTAGATTTAATATGAGATTATTGTATAGTGGACATTTATCCTTGCAAAATATGCAGTTCATGTAGCAGTACTTTTGTAGAGTCATTGAATGCAAAGTCACAGAAGTCATGGGTTTTATTACTGTACCATGCTGACACCTATTTTCTGACTTGCTTCCATCTGGTTCTTGGTTAAATTATACTCCCCTCTGGTCAGTATTAAAGCAGATTGCTCTGTTTTAATATCTTTTCCTCCCTTTAGTTGTAAGAGGTTTTATGAGGTACTTGCAGCATTTTTTGGTAATGTGTCCAATCTTGCATGTTTTCTCAAGGTTGGGGGAAGTTTGCCCGCTTGACCCGTGCCCTCACGAGCAGCAGAGGAGTGCTGCAGCAGCTTGCTCCCAGCGTGCAGAAAGGAGAGAACGTTCACAAGCACTCAAGACTTGCTGAGGTAATTTTTTCTTTCCCCAGGAGGCTGTAAAGAAATTTTTGAGCCTTTGTGGGTATGTCATCTCTGCATGAGCCAAGAACTGTCAGTCCTCCCTGCCCTGGGAATCTGGTACATGGGCTGTGAAATGTGTCCTGTGACAGCAGAATGAAAACAGGTGTCCTAAAGACTTCGTGTAACCTAATTGCAGTGTTGTGTTCCATATCATAGCAAAGTCTTAGAAAGGTGTTATTAAAATAATACTTTCTTGCTTAGTTTCCATTCTTCTGAGGATCTTAATAAGAGTAGGATCTTGGACTATCTACTTATGTAAAACTGAGGTGAGGAAAACTCAGTCTAGTACACAAGGAAATCCTGGAGAATCCATGATATAGTTATTCTCTGAATTAATTTATGTCTACTTCCCTTTCAGTGGGATGCCAACCCTGCATTACCAACTGGTTAAAAACTATGTTTAAGTTACTGCTTTTATGGACAGAACAGTTGTAAGATGCCACAAGCAACACTGCAGACAGATTAGGAAAATGAGACCTTGTGGTTTAAGTAGCCTTTCAAAGCTTTAAGATAAGCTCCAGGCAGAGAAGGCCCCTCGAAGCACTTAGGGTTTGAGGGCTTTCACCACGAGGGGGAGAGACTGTCCCAAGTTTCCTGTAGCTGTCTCCTGGGCCAGTAGTAGGGTCTCCCTGCTGTAAAAACAGCTTGGGGAGAGGTTTGATCTGGTTTTAATGACAGCACAGCCAATATGACATGGCAGTCCTGTGTCACTTCCTGCTGTGAATGCCATGGCAGCAGCTATGACTTGACAATAATTCTTGATCTTCCTGTGCAGCTGGAGGTGTAAGGTGTTGATGGGTGCCATGAGGTCTCCATATAGTCAGTTATACCATGCTCTGTTAGTTCTGTTGTGTGTGTCTTAGTTTATATGCAAACTAAAAATCTCCTGTCTTGTTAACACATATAATAGCAAAATTCCTGCAGAGAGGATCTTACCTACTCAGTATTTCACACAGAAGAACTCAAGAAGGGGAAACCAATTTCTGTTGGAAGCAGAGAAGTAACATGGATCATACTAGCATAGCAGAGGGACAGACCTTCACATGGAAGCCGTACTGCAGGAAGACCATGTGATCAGCACATGTCCACCCTGAGGTTACTTTAGTGTCCTGGAATTTGGAAGAGTTTTCCTCCTAATCCTACTCAAGGCTTCATATCAAACAATCCTTTCTTCTCTTTAGATCTCTACCCTTGAATTTTAGTTAATGCTAAAATGGAGGTAGCAAAACTTAAGGCAAAGGGTCTGAGGTTATTCTGTTTGGCAACAGTCTGGATGTCAGTGACTACATGTTACTGAAAATATTTGCAAGTCCATGTGCTCATCAAGCCTTTGCAAATATTCTTACTGGCACAGCCAGTTGATTCATTACAAATAATAAAGGGCAAGTGTATAGTGTACATGTCTGAAATTAGTTTCTTTAATTGCCAACTGAATATTGCAGTCATAACTTTACAAAGAACATTAGCCCCAGCTGTGATGTTAGGTAGCTTTTTTTTCTGCAGTAATTCCATTTAAGTCAATAGAATTACACCAGAGGAAAGAAGAGTGCAGATAATCATACAGACAAGACCACTTTTCTTTATTTGAAGATAGATAGGGTGCCAGGCTTCTTATTCTGCAAAGGTTTCTTGATAATATTGAATATGGGATCTCTAACAGTTCCCTGTTGTATTTTCAAATATTTTTTTTCTTCATCCCTGCAGTAGCCTATCTGAAATTTTAAAATTCATCCTTTTTCTTTTGCTACTCACTATGACATTTCACATCAATCTTGTTTGTGTGAGAAGGCTCCACGTTTATTGCAGTGTTATTTGTGTTGCTCTTAGTTATTTATTACTTATATATTTGAATGTCTCGGGAGCCTGTTGCATCCTAGAACCTAAGTAGAGCAAGGTGTTGGAGCCTGACACAACAGTTTACAATTTTTTATTGTTTGTGGAACAGTTTAAGAAAGGTGTTAGTGACAGACTAACAGGCCATGGATAACACAAGCAGTGTCTGTGAAGCTTCAGTCTCTGACTTTTGCCAGTAGACATAGATTTTTTTTTTTAGCCTGACTTCTCTAATAGCAGTCATATGAAAACTACTCAAATTAATTATGCAATTAACACAAGGGTGTTAGGTAACTGTGAGACAACATTTTGCAATAGGAGTTTGTAAAGCAACTGATGCCTTTCTTTTGCTTGATTGCCAAGGAGCTGGTTGTAGAGATGGTTCTTCCTGGTCACTGCTGAATGAATACATGTGTCATCTGCACCTATGGTCTTAGCTTATGTGTTCTGCACCTTTGCCAGGCAGTTCTGGGCAAACAAAACTGTGTCAAAATTAAAAAAAATATGATAGTTATGAGAAATAAAAGCAGAGAAATTATAATGGTGCTTAGCAGCACTGCTTAAGAGTGGAACCTCTGCCATTTTTTTTAACATTGTTTACCAGGAACTTATAACTGCCGTTAAAACTGCCAATCAAAATATTGAGGCTTAGCTCCTAGCCCTTAGCTTGGGAACAATTTATGTGGGTGCTTGGGAAAACAAAAGCAAGGGAGAGTGAGAGAAAGCAAATAGGTGCAATTGAAAACATGAGAAGGAGAAATTAAGCTGGAAATGAGTGAGTGTTTATGTGTCATCTTTTTTTTGCCCCCCAGCCATACAGTCTTAAAAATAAATAAATCATTGTAACCACTTCTGATGCAATTTATGACTCCTGACTTGGGATATATTCACCATTTTGTAAAAAAAAAATAGGATTTAAGAGAAAAAGCAACTTGCTGTGTTTAAAAAAGAACACAGTCTTGTAAAACCCATGATGAAATTCGGCATTTCTGCTCTTGGAATAAAACTCTCCAGCATTAGGGAGCTATTAAAGCATCATGCATCATTACCACAAATAATAAATGCAGATAATACAGCTGTATTATCTGATGAATAATAATAATACTTTCATTAATAATTTTCTGAAATAAATATTTCTTTTACTCTGATAAAACTGTTTAATAGTGAAAAACCTTCCAAAACCAGAGTTGTTTCAATTATTCAGAAAATTGTAGTAATCAAATTGTCCAGTGCACATGAATGGAAGCCCAGCATATTAGTTTATATAGTTGTGTACATTTTCTTCGTGATTACTTTTATATGAGTCTCTTGGAGTTTGTTTTTTTTCCTCTCCAGGAGAAGTCGCTTTACAAGCAGTTTGAATGTGGTTAGTTCATGTGGGTGTGTAACCACACCTGACTGCTTCAGCAAACCTGTCTCAGGTTGGCACTACTCTCCCTAGAGGCTGGAGTGCAGCAGGAGCACCTTGGAATAGGGCAGGGGGTACTTTGCATCGGCCTGGGCTTGCTGGATGGTGCAGAGAGAGTGGGGTTTATAGCTCTCAATCTCCAGATGACCCAGGGGTGGTGTGTGTGTTTGGGGAAGGGTGGTGAAGAAATAGACTTGGTGTGGCCTTTGGCATGAAAAGTGGAGAAAGGAGCTCTTGTAACTTCCAGTGCAGTGACCTGACAAGATTTTGATCTTCAGCACTAACATTTGTGGACCTCCTTCCATGGTTTCTGTACAGTACTGAACTCTTTAGTTGTGCTTTACCATAAAGGCACACGCTTGTTCTCTGAGATTATAAAGCTTTGTTGTAGACGTGTTTCTCTTCCTTCAGTGGAACGAAGAATTTGGTGCCTTTGAAAGCTCTTGGCTGGCAGTGCCAGGCAGTGTGCAAAGCAAGTTGCCTTTGCTGGGAGTGACAGTGTGAGCTGGGGCAGTGCCCTTCTTTCACCTCAGGCTCTGAAATCACCTCTAGCAGTGCCAGCAAGATGGGGTGGTTTGACAAAGGTGTGTGTTAGTGATGTAGTGAGAGCGAGCCCAGGCTAGAACTTGTCACCTCCAGCC